>SWJQ01000928.1:67921-93561 GCA_007252995.1 Zosterops borbonicus
GTTTTGTATCTCACGCCGGTTGGTCAATGTGAATTAGAATATTCAACAGAAAAAGAGATAGAATGGATTGGAACAAGGTGATCGCTCTCTTGGCTTACTCTCTTACCTTCTTACTCTCTTACCCTCTTGGCTCTCTTCACTTGCTCTCTTGGCCCATCCCCTCTCCTCTCTCTCACCTCTCTTGCTCCTGTTTTCTCCCCACGTTTTTCCCCTGCTCCTGCCCCGTTTTTCCCCCTGAGCTCTCTTCTCTCTCTCTCCCCATTCTCTCTTTAGGGCTTTGCTTCAGCCCAGGCTGGTGACTGAAAACAAACCCCTCTTTACCCACAACCCTTGTAATAATAAAGCCACAGAACATCTCAGGTCTGCAGAGTTCCTTGTCCTTGCCATCCACAGAAAATTTCTACACACGACCCTTGTAATAATAAAACCATGTGTTTCTAGGACATCTCAGGTCTGCAAAGTTCCTTGTCCTTGCCATCCACGGAAAAATTTCTACACACGACCCTTGTAATAATAAAGCCATGTTTTTCTAGAACATCTCAGGTCTGCAGAGTTCCTTGTCCCTGCCCATCCACGGAAAAATTTTCTACCCTTTCCCAAAGAAAGCCCCTTGTGTAGCTGTCCCAGCAGGTCCCTTCCCAAGCCCAGCCCAGCCCGGCCCCCCCGGGCTGTAACTGCAGCCGTGGCCGTAACTCAATCCCCGGCTCCAGTTCCCAGCTCTGGGAGCTCCAGGACGGGCTGGGAGCGGTGGGATTGGGGCTGGAGCTGTCCCCGAGCACGGACAGACAGACAGACTGACAGACAGAGCCCTGGGAGTGCCTGTCCTCCCCCCGAGCAGGTGCTGCAGGGCTGGGGCTGAGCCACCATGAAGAGCCTGAGGGCCAAGTTCAAGAAGGGAGATGTGAGTGTTGTCCTTGGGGACGTCATGGGGACACGGGGACCTGCTCTGGGGTGTTCACAGGGACATGGAGGACCTGGAGATTTCTCCCAGGATGTCCCCAGTGTCACAGGGACACAGGGACCTGTCCTGGGATGTCTGTGGGGACATGGGGACCTGCTCTGGGGTGTTCAGTGGGACAGGGGGACATGCCCTGGGATGTTCAACAGGACATGAGGACCTGGGGATTTCTCCCAGGATGTCCCCAATGTCACAGGGACCTGCTCTGGGATGTTCAATAGGATATAAGGACATGGGGATTTCCCCCAGGATGTCCCCAATGTCACAGAGACACAGGGACCTGCCCTGTGAAGACCTGAGGGTTTCTCCCAGGATGTCCCCAGTGTCACAGGGACCTGCCCTGGGATGTTCACTGGGACATGAGGACCTGGAAATTTCCTCCAGGATGTCCCCAGTGTCACAAGGACAGTGGGATCGAGCTCCCAGTGCTCCCCCAGTGCTCCCAGAGCCATCACTGGGAGTGGGGCAGAGCAAAGCAGAAGGGAATCGGGTCCCAGGTCCCCTCCCTGTCCCTTTCCTGGGGACAAGTGCCTCTTTCCCAGCTGCCAGCCTGTCGATGCTCCTCAATTATTCATCAGCAGCCTGGCACACGGGGGTGCCGAGGGCACAGGGGGACAGCGCTGTCCCCAGAGCACCGGGAGGACACTGTGGGGACACGGGGACACAGCCTGAGGCTCCTCACCTGGACTCTGAGGGACCAGTTCACTCGGGGTTCTCCTATGCCTCAGTTTCCCCTGAGAGGTTCCCAATGTCCTGCTGCCACCAGGACAGTCTGGACAGAGCCTGGGGACCCTCTGCCTTTTGGGGTTCCTCCCTCAGGGGTGTTTGGGGGGGCTGTGAGGGGCAGGAGGGGGGATCTTCCCCTCCTTTTGTCCCAGGGCAGAGCAGGGAGGTCACTCTGTGCCTGAGGACAGCGCAGAGAGGTCACTCTGTGCCCCAGGACAGGGCAGGAGGTCACTCTGTGCCCCAGGACAGAGCCGGGGGGTACCAGGCCCCCCTCCTCGGTGGCCACGAAGATGCTCAGCCCTGGTTTGGGGGTGTGAGGTGGGACAGCTGCCCCCACCACAACCTCTCCTACTTTAACTGGGACCAGTTTGGGTGCTGGTCCCTGCTGGGGAGGCGCTTCCTGCTCCGTGAGGGATGGATGGATGGATGGATGGATGGATGGATGGATGGATGGATGGATGGAGGGAGGGATGGAGGGAGGGAGGGATGCAGGAATGCAGGGATACAGGGATACAGGGATGCATGGAGCGAGGGATGCTGAGGAGGGAGGGAGGGAGGGAGGGAGGGAGGGAGGGATGGATGGATGGATGAGGGATGGATGGATGGATGGATGGATGGATGGATGGATGCAGGGATTCAGGGATAGAGGGCTGCAGGGATGCTGAGGAGGGAGGGAGGGATGCAGGGATAGAGGGATGCAGGGATTCAGGGATGCAGGGATGCTGAGGAGGGAGGGATGCAGGGATGGAGGGACGGAGGGATGCTGAGGAGGGAGGGAGGGAGGGATGCAGGGAAGGAGGGAGGGAGGGCCGGGGGCGGAGGAGGCGGGCCCCGCTCGCAGTGCCGCAGCCCCGGCCCCCGCCCGGGCGGCGATGCCGGAGCTCTCGGGGCTCGGGGGTGCCGGTGGCGGCCGGGGCGGGGGGCGAGGGGCGCATGGCGTCCTCCCGCCGCCTCCTGCTCAGCACCATGAAGCAGATCTGCCTTTGTGCCGCCGCTTCCTTCGCGGTACGTCCCCGGTCCCCTCCCGGCTCCCCTCCCGGGGTCACCTCTGGTCGCGTCCTGGGGGCTGAGCCGTGTCCCCCCCGCCCCTCCTGTCCCCCCATCCCCTCCCGGGGCTCCCCTCCCCATCCCGCTTTGTCCTTGCCCGACAAGAGGCTCGGGGGGCGGGGGGACCCGGCACCACCCTCCCAGTTTGCCCAGTTTGCTCTGGGAGACTGGTTTGTCCCCTGTCCCTGCTCCCACCGGGCTGGAGGGGCTCGGGGGGTCCCCAGAGGGCACAGGAGGGTTTGGGACAGGAGCCAGCGGCTCCCCAAAGGTGACACATCCATTTCCTGCCGCCGCCACCGCAGCCAAGCGCCGCTTTGTGGGCAGCGGGGTGAACCCGGGACTGGCGGCCCTTGTCCCCCTTCCTTTGGGACAGGGATAAACCGGGACAGCAAACCCCAGCCCAGCTCCTGTCCCGGCCCAGCCGCGGTGCTGTTTTGGGGGGACAGCGCCCCGTTATCCCGGGAGGTTGGAGCATCCCTGGGGAGCTGCTGTGCCCGCCCTGCTCTGGTCCTTTCCTCCTCCTCCGGGAGCAGAGCAGGGCTGGGGATGGGATCAGGGCTGGGGATGGGATCAGGGCTGGGGATGGGATCAGGGCTGGAATGGGATCAGGGCTAGGATGGGATCAGGGCTGGAATGGGATCAGGGCTGGGAATGGGATCAGGGCTGGGGCTCCCAGGGGGGCTGGTTGTGTTCATTACTGGGATTTTGGGGTGTTGGGGGCAAACTCCAGTTTATTACTGGGATTTTGGGGCAGTTGGGGCTCAATCCCAAATCTCAGCCTGGCACAGCTAAACTGGGCTGTGTCTGCAAATCCTCTCCAACTGGGGAGGGGCTGGAGGGGATTTTAATTATTTTTTTAACTCTCCCACCCTGGAGCTCCCAGGAGAGGGACACAGACACGAGGACAGGGCTGGAGGGGGCTTTTATCCCAACCCCAGCTGAACTTACCTACCTTGGAGCTCCCAGGAGAGGGGCACAGACACGGGGACAGGCCTGGAGGGGATTTTTATCCCAATCCCAGCTGAACTCTCCCACCCTGGAGCCCCCAGGAGAGGGGCACAGACACAGGGACAGGGCTGGGGGGGATTTTTATTATTTTTTTTTAACTCTCCCACCCNACAGGGCTGGAGGGGATTTTTATCCCAATCCCAGCTGAACTCTCCCACCCTGGAGCCCCCAGGAGAGGGGCACAGACACAGGGACAGGGCTGGGGGGGATTTTTATTATTTTTTTTTAACTCTCCCACCCTGGAGCTCCCAGGAAAGGGGCACAGACACGGGGACAGGGCTGGGTGGAGCAGGGCAGGGATGGGGACAAAGAGAGCCAGCCCAGCCCAGCCCAGCCCTGGGGACAGCTCTGTCACAGCAGCTCTGTCACAGCCAGCACTGTCACAGCCAGCACTGTCACAGCCTCCCCTGGACTCCCTTGCAGAGCCAGGACTGGACCAAGAACGACGAGAAGCTGCTGCAGGCCGTGGATTACAACGATGCCGGGCGGGTCTCGTCCCTCCTGCTCCGCAAGGGGCTGGTGCCCACCAAGCTGGACTCGGAGGGCAAATCTGCGTGAGTGGCCCTGATCCCGCCCCGGGGACACGGCTGGGGACAGGGGACACGGCCCCACAGCCCCTGGTGTCACTGCAGGTTCCACCTGGCTGCCACACGGGGCAATGTGGACTGCCTGGAGGCGATGCTGGCCCACGGAGTGGATGCCATGACCAAGGACAGCGCTGGTGAGGACGTGGTTAATGCCACGCAGGGCCACTGGTTGTCCCCAGGTGTTGAGGATGAGGGGACAGAGGTGGTAGCCACACCTGGGGGGCTGTAAATTGTCACAGTTTCTTAAGGGAGCTCAAGAAAAGCCTGATGAGCTCCTGGGGCTGTCCCCTTGCTGTTCCAGCTGTGATGGGATCACAGTTCCCTGATCCTGCTGTGTGCCCGTCCCTCTGTCTGTCCCCCCAGGTTGTCCCCTCTGTCCCAGCCCTGCTCTGACCCCTCTGTCCCTTCCCCAGGTTACACTGCTCGAGCTCGAGCAATGCCTGATGAGCTCCTGGGGTTGTCCCTTTGCTGTTCCAGCTGTGATGGGATCACAGTTCCCTGATCCTGCTGTGTGCCCGTCCCTCTGTCTGTCCCCTCAGGTTGTCCCCTCTGTCCCAGCCCTGCTCTGACCCCTCTGTCCCTTCCCCAGGTTACACTGCTCGAGCTCGAGCAATGCCTGATGAGCTCCTGGGGTTGTCCCCTTGCTGTTCCAGCTGTGATGGGATCACAGTTCCCTGATCCTGCTGTGTGCCCGTCCCTCTGTCTGTCCCCTCTGTCTGTCCCCTCTGTCTGTCCCCTCTGGCCCAGCCCTGCTCTGACCCCTCTGTCCCTTCCCCAGGTTACACTGCCCTGCACTTGGCCTCCAAGCACGGGCACCCTCAGTGTGTCAGCAAACTGCTGCAGGTACAGGGAGAGGGAGGAGGGACACAGGGAGGGAGGGATGGAGGGAGGTGCTGTGCCAGCTCCGTGTCCTCCCTGTCCTTGAATCCCCTTTTGTCACCCGTGCCTTGGCGTGGTGATTCCCAGCTCTGGCACCAGGAGTGACACAGGGGGCCTGTCCCTTGTCCCTCCTCACCACGGCGTGGAGCCACAGGGGGTCTGTCTGTCTGTCTGTCTGTCTGTCCCCCTCCTCCACCACACCATGCAGTCTGTCAGTCCCCTGTCCTGCACCGTGCCACTCCAGCAGTGTGTCCCCTCTGTCCCCCTCCTCCTGTGACCCAGGCTGTCCCCCCAGGCCTCCTGCCCCGTGGATGTGGCCGATGGCAGCGGCCGGACCGCGCTGCACCTGGCGGGTGAGTGGGGACAGTGCCCTGACCCTGACCCTGACCCCAACCCCAACCCCAACCCCAACACGAACCCCAACACGAACCCTAACCCTAACCCCAACCCTAACCCTAACCCCAACCCTAACCCTGACCCTAACCCTAACCCCAACCCTAACCCTGACCCTAACCCTAACCCTAACCCCAACCCTAACCCTGACCCTAACCCCAACCCTAACCCTGACCCTAACCCCATCCCTCATGTCCCCTGAGGGGGCAGCCCTCAGCCTCTGGTCCTTTGCCTGCAGCTGCCAGTGGCTGCATCTCCTGCTCCGAGATCCTCTGTGACTTCAAGGCTCCTTTGAACAGCAAGGACAAGGTGAGGTGACTCTGCTCCTGGTCTTGCTGTGCCAGGTTGGGGTGGTCCTGAAATGAAACATGGTTTGGGGTGGGATGTGGAAATTGGGGTGGGAGGTGGAGATTGGGGTGGGATATTGAAATCGAGGTGGGAAATGGAAATTGGGGTGGGACATGGAAATCAGGGTGGGACATTGAAATCGGGGTGGGAAATGGAAATTGGGGTGGATGTGGAAATTGGGATGGGATGTGGAAATTGAGGTGGGATATGGCAATCAGGGTGGGATACTGAAATCAGGATGGGAGGTGGAAATTGGGGTTAGACATTGAAATTGGAGTGGGACATGGAAATCGGGGTAGGACATTGAAATTGGGGTGGGATGTGGAAATTGTGGTGGGACATTGGAATTGGGATGGGACATTGAAATCGGGATGGGAGGTGGAAATTTGGGTTAGACATGGAAATTGGAGTGGGACATGGAAATTGTGGTGGACATTGAAATTGTGGTGGGACATTAAAATTGAGGTGGGACATGGAAATTGGGGTGAAACACAGAAATCAGGGTGACATCAGGAGCAGGCTGCCCCTTGGGGGGATCTGATCCTCCTCTGCTCATCCTCTCCCCCTGTGCCATGGCCAGGACGGCTCCACGCCGCTGATCCTGGCTGCCAAGATGAGCCACTCGGAGCTGTGCCGGTACCTCCTGCACCGCGGGGCCTCCATCAACTGCCGGGACCTGCAGGGCAGGTGGGGCTGGACATCACTGGAGGCTCCCAGGAATGACCACAGGGACTGTCCATCCCCTGACCCAGCTCTCTCCCCGTGCCCAGGACAGCCCTGATGCTGGCCTGCGAGAGCGGCAGCGTGGACACGGTGGAGGTGCTGGTCAGCGCCGGCGCCCGCGTGGCCGTGGTGGACGCCACCGGCCACGACGCCGCTCACTACGGGCTGGCCACGGGCAACGCCCTCATCCAGCACCTTCTGCAGGAGGCGGCCCAGCGACGCTCCTGGGCCAGTGGTGAGGCTGATGGGCCACCCCTGGGCTCCCTGTCACTGTCACTGAGGGGGTTGTCACTGGCTGGACATGGCTGGGGGGATGTGTCCCCTTTTCCTGGCTGCCTTTTCCTGTGCTGTCCCCACTGAGGGGTCTCTGTACCCCCCCTGAGCCCCTAAATCTCCTCAATTTCTCTTCCCTCACGCTTTGCCTTACAGAAGAGGAGTCAACAGAGCAGACATCGCAGGTGAGGGGCTGGGGGAGTCCCTGGAGGGTCCCCTGGCTCAGGAAGGAGGGAGGGCACTGTGGGTGTGATGTCCCCTCTGTCCTGGGCTGTCCACAGACCTCTTCGCCCAGCCAGTCATCAGTCAGGGAGAAGAGCAGCACCCCGAGGAAGAGGAAGGCTCCTCTGCCTCCCCTGGGAACCTCCAGCCAGGTGAGAAACGGGTCCCCAAGTCCCCAAGTCCCCAAGTTTCCAAGTCCCCACCTGGGCCTGGCAGGTGCAGAGCACCCCAAAACACTCCTCGATCAGGGGAAATCTCTGCCAAGAAGTCCCCTCGGGCACAGAGTGGGATTTTGGGGGTTTTCCTGTGCCAGGACTTGGCTTTCCATGCTTTTCCCTGGTTCCCCCTGCAGGAGGACCGCGACGCCTACGAGGAGATCGTGCGGCTGCGGCAGGAGAGGGCGCAGTTCCTGCACAAGATCCGCGGCTTGGAGCAGCAGGAGAAGCAGAGGCGGGAGGTACCGGCTGCAGGATCCCGGGGAGATGCCACTGTGTCCCCCCGGGGAGCAGAGGGGACAGGGGAGGTGGGGACAGCACTCATCCCTCCCTGTTTTCTCCCTGGGTGCTGCCAGCGGGCGGAGCAGGATGAGTCCTCCCTGCGCTCCATGGAGAAGCAGGTGAGGCCAGGGAAAAGCCTGGAGGTGATCTCACCTCTCCGAGGGGTCCTGGTGATGGGAATGCCACCAGGACTCTGCCAGGAGCCAAAGGGATCCCATTCCCATATCCTGCCCCGCAGATCCGGGAGCTGGAGGAGCGGCTGGCGGTGCGGGATGGGGAGAAGGAGAAGCTGGGCAAGGAGGTGGAGGCTCTGCGGAGCCGCCTGTCCTCCATGGAGGTGAGTGTGGGCAGGACACACCTGGCAGGGAGTGCCCAGGGCCGGGCACAGCGGGGTCACCCCCTCCCTGCACCCCCAGAACGAGAAGGAGAACACCAGCTACGACATCGAGACGCTGCAGGATGAGGAGGGAGACCCGCTGGAGTTCCCAGGTAGGTCCTGCCAGCTCCCGATGACACCTCAGGGAGGTGGCACTGCGGGCACAGGTGGGCACAGCCCCAGGTCCCTGCGCCCTGCAGGAGCAGAGATGCTGCTCTCCAAGAAGACGCTGAGCCCCTCGGCCGAGGAGCTGCTGGCCACGCTCCAGGGGCAGGTGCAGTCCCTGACTGTGCAGAACAAGGAGCTGAGGGAGAAAATCCAGGCACGTCCCCCTTCTGTCTGTCCATCTGTCCCTCTGTTCCTTGTCCCCTGGCTCATGGTGGCCTCACAATCTCTGGGCAGGTGCTGGAGAACTATGAACGGGATGAGAGCAGCCCCGCTGGCCCGGGGGACACGGTGCCCATCGCTCTGTACCGGGCCCTGCAGAAGGAGCTGGAGCAGCTGCGGGCTCAGGGCACGGCCCGGGCTGGAGGGGATGGGCACCGCGGGGCCTCGGAGCCCATCCCGGGGGGAACAGCAGGGCCACGTCCCCCCGAGGAACCAGCCTGGGCTTGGGGCGAGTGCAAGGCAGCGCTGGGCGAGCTGGGCATGCAGACATCCTCCTCCTCCTCCTCCTCACCCCCGGGCGAGCTGGCGGAGGCACGGGCAGCCCTAAAACGGGCACAGACCGAGCTGGAGGAGCGCGAGCGGCGGCTGAAGGAGCTGCAGGCCCGGCTGGAGGCTGCACAGACCGCGGCCTCACCGGGATCCTCAGCAGAGGAGGCGTCACGGGAGAAGGAAGCGCTGCTGGAGCGCTGCGGCCGCGCCGAGGCCGAGGCAGAGAAGCTGCGGCGGGAGCTGTCGGCGAGACCACGGGATGCTCCAGGAGCAGGGGAAGCCGAGGCACAGCTGGCAGAGCTCCAGGCCACCCTGACCCGCCGGGAATCCGAGCTGAGCGCGCTGCGGGAGCGCCTTCGCCAGCACGAGGACAAGGAGGCGGCGACCCCGACGTGGCTGCAGCGAGCGCAGGCCGAGGGCTGGGTGTCCCGGGAGGAGCACGCCCGCGGCACGGCCGCGCTGCAGGAGCAGGCCAGGGCGTTGAGGCAGCAGCTCCGGGAGCTGGAGGCCAAAACCGACGCCAAAAGCCGCGAGGCCTCGAGGCTGCAGGCGGAGCTGGCGGCGGCCGTGCCGCGGGCGCAGCACGAGGCGGCCGAGGCGGGGCTGAAGGCCGAGGCGGCGGCGCTGACGCGGCGGCTGCAGGAGCTGGAGAGGAAGCACGAGAAGACGTGCGAGGAGGTTTTCCGAGTGCAGAGGCAGGCGCTGTTCATGAAGAGCGAGAGGCAGGCGGCCGAGGACAGGCTGGGAGCGGCGCAGAAGCAGCTGGAGCAGGCGCAGGAGGAGGCGAAGAGGCTGCGGGAGCTCCATGGGCACGCTGAGGATGCGGCGAGGCTGGTCAGGGAGAGGGACAGGAAGGTAAAGGGAGAGGAAATCGTGAGGGGATGGCTCAGAGGGGAATGAATGGTGGCCTTGGAGTCGGTGAATTTGAGTTGGAAAGGATCTTAAAGTTCATCCCATTCCACCCCTGCCATGGGTTGGTATCGGCGATTGAAGGAGAGACAGGAAGACTGACCATGATCAGAATCCGATTTTACTCAGGTTTATCCAAGAACTTATACACCATTTCAGTGAGGTTAATAATTTCTACTACAACAATTAGGTTAAAAGATCATACAAACAACTCATACATTTTTCAACATATCCATGTAGGGGGTTGATTGAATCTTCTTCTTTTAAGCAGGTTTCTAATCCCATCTTCTCATGAGCTCCAAGTTCTGTTTGTTCTTTCCAGGGCATCCTAGTCTAGATGTGCTAATTAAGTCTGTCTTACTCTCGTGAATCCCCATAGGTTGGGACACCTGTCACTGTCCCAGGCTGCTCCAAGCCCTGTCCAGCCTGGCCTTGGACACTGCCAGGGATCCAGGGCACCCACAGCTGCTCTGGGTGACCTGTCACCCCTGTGCCCTGTGCAGATCACCGAGCTCTCCAAGGAGGTTTTCAGGCTGAAGGAAGCCCTGAACGCCCTCCCTGAGTCAGGGGGACCCCCAAAATCCCCTCCCAACACCAACACGGCCACGCTCCAGGCCCGGATACGGGCGCTGGAGGAGAAGCTGGAGGTGGGTCACCTGGGGGGAGGGGGGTCACCTGGGGGGATCAGGGCTCCCCCTGGCCCCCAGCCCTGTGGCCAAACCCCCTCCCTGTGCTGCAGGAGACAGAGACCAGGCACAGCAAGGTGGTGACGCTGTACCGGAGCCACCTGCTCTATGCCGTGCAGGTGAGCTGGGGACAGGATGGGGACAGCTGGGGACAGCTGGGGACAGNTTTATCCAAGAACTTATACACCATTTCAGTCAGGTTAATAATTTCTACTACAACAATTAGGTTAAAAGATCATACAAACAACTCATACATTTTTCAACATATCCATGTAGGGGGTTGATTGAATCTTCTTCTTTTAAGCAGGTTTCTGATCCCATCTTCTCATGAGCTCCAAGTTCTGTTTGTTCTTTCCAGGGCATCCTAGTCTAGATGTGCTAATTAAGTCTGTCTTACTCTCGTGAATCCCCATAGGTTGGGACACCTGTCACTGTCCCAGGCTGCTCCAAGCCCTGTCCAGCCTGGCCTTGGACACTGCCAGGGATCCAGGGCACCCACAGCTGCTCTGGGTGACCTGTCACCCCTGTGCCCTGTGCAGATCACCGAGCTCTCCAAGGAGGTTTTCAGGCTGAAGGAAGCCCTGAACGCCCTCCCTGAGTCAGGGGGACCCCCAAAATCCCCTCCCAACACCAACACGGCCACGCTCCAGGCCCGGATACGGGCGCTGGAGGAGAAGCTGGAGGTGGGTCACCTGGGGGGAGGGGGGTCACCTGGGGGGATCAGGGCTCCCCCTGGCCCCCAGCCCTGTGGCCAAACCCCCTCCCTGTGCTGCAGGAGACAGAGACCAGGCACAGCAAGGTGGTGACGCTGTACCGGAGCCACCTGCTCTATGCCGTGCAGGTGAGCTGGGGACAGGATGGGGACAGCTGGGGACAGCTGGGGACAGCTGGGGACAGGATGGGGACAGCTGGGGACAGGGCTGGGGACAGCTGAGGACAGGGTTGGGATGAGCTGGGGACAGGGCTGGGGACAGGGCTGGGGACAGCCGGGGACAATGGGCTGGGGGCAGCTGAGGACAGGGTTGGGATGAGCTGGGGACAACGGGGTGGGGGCAGTTGGGGACACTGGACTGGGGACAGCTGGGGACACTGGACTGGGGGCTGGGCCACCTGCCACCCACAGGAGGCAACGGAGGGGCTGAGCCAGGTGCCAGCCCAGGGACATGCACGGAGCTCCCCTGATGTCCCCACTGTGCCCACCAATGTCCCCTCCACCCCAGGGCCACATGGACGAGGACGTGCAGAGACTCCTGTGCCAGATCCTGAGGATGCAGCGGCTGCAGGAGCAGGGCAGATGAGCCCCTGCCAGCACGGGGGGCACAGGGGAGGGAGGGACAGGTCTGTCACAGCACCCCGTGTGTCCCTTTGCTTGTCCGGGCACCCAAACCACCCCCAGCACAGCAGCAATAAAGCTATTTATAGTCACACACTAATGGGGTGGCTCCTCTCTGGGGACACCGGGGTGGGCACGGGGGGCTTGTGGGGGGACCTGGGGACAGCAGGGGATTGGTGTCACCATCTCCAGCCCTGCCATCCCGAGGAGAAGGGTGACAGTGAAGGAAAGTAGTGGTGGCAGGGGAGAGGTGGGAACTCTCTTGGCCAGGGCTGGAATCCTTTTCCCAAGGCGCGGGGTGGTGGCAGGGGGCTGGGAATCGGCTCCGTCCCCTCGGGAACGGCCCTTCCTGCGAGGAAATGGGCTGGGGAGCGCCGGGATCCGGCGGGGACAGCGCGGTCCCGGCTGGCCCTGCTGCGGTGAGAGTTTGGGGGCTCTGCGGGGGGTGTTGGAGGTCTGGGGTGACCCCAAAGCACCCCCAAATCCAGGGAAAGCGGAGCGTGTCCCCTCCAGGGCTGAGCTGGGCTGTGGTGGGAGGTGGCAAGGGCAGGACCTGTCCCTGTGGTGCTGGGCTTGGGGACAGCGGGGAGCTCAGCTCGGCCTCCAGGCAGGGCTTTGGGGGTCTCTGTGAGGGGCAGTCCTGCCCTGGATGGAGGTGGGGACCCCCCCGAGGGATACAAACCCCTGATGGGGTTGCAGGGGTGGCTGCAGGTCCCCCTCGGAAACAGCAGGAAGTTTCACCTCCTCTCTTTCCTCTTTTCCTGACCCCTTTGGAATCCATCCCTCTACAGGGCTGGAGGGGAAACTGAGGCACAGCAGCGTGGGGTGGCTCCGGGGTGGGGTGGCTGGGGACCTGTGGTGACTGTGCTGTCCCCAGTGCTGGGGTTTGACCATCCTGCCTGTCCCCACAGATGCCTGGACAGCCCCACTGAGAGTCTCCTGGCATGAGGTGGCTTTGGGTCGTGGCTTTGGTGGCACCTGCCTGCACTGTCCCCTACAACGGCACGGCAGGGAGCACTGGGGATGGGGACAGTGGGGACAGAGGTATGGGGGACTGGGGGGACTGGGGTGGAGGCTGGGGGGACCTGGGGATCCTGGATACAGCAAGACTGGGCAGACTGGGAGCACTGGGATTGGAGATGGAGGGAGCACTGGGGTTGGAGGGGATCTGGGACAGTGAGGGGAACAGTGACAGGGATAGAAGTGTGGGGACATTGGAGGGACTGGGGACATGAGGTTGGGCACAGAGGGATTGTTGATGGAGGAATAGGGACTCTGGGGGTCTGGGGACATGGGGGGACCAGGGCTAGAGGTGGGGTCTGGTGACACTGGGAATGGCACTGGGGGGCCCAGACCCTTCCTGATGCAGTGTCCCCGCCCCTGCCATGTCCCCACCGTGTCCCCATGTGTCCCCAGGCCCCTGCACCCCTCAGCACGGCCCCCTGGGCACCGAGGTGCTGCTGCCATGCCCGGGGGGTGAGGCCGAGTGGCGCCGAGGGGACACTGTCCTGGGCACGTCCCCAGCCCCGGGGCTGGCCCTGCCCAACGCCAGCCTGGCCCACGAGGGCCACTACAGCTGCCACCACCCTGTCACCGGAGAGACCTGGGCCACCATCTGCCTGAGGCTGGGCTGTGAGTGTCCCCCCAGCCCTGCTGTGACCCCACCGGGGGTCCCTGGGGGTGGTGGCAGTGGGGTGACCCCTGTCCCCTGCCCCCAGACCCGCCCCCGTCACCGGCCATCGAGTGCTGGGCCAGCAGTTACCCCCAGGCTGTGAACTGCTCCTGGGGGCTGAGCCCTGACCCTCTGCTGGACACCGACTTTGTGGTCACCTACAGGTCAGTGAGGGTCCCCAAAGCCCCTCTCCCCGTGTCCCCCAGCCCTTGGGCAGCTGTCCCTGCGTCCTCAGGCACGGCACAGCCACAGGTGAGTGCACGGCCACGGGCCCGCGGAGCTGCTCCTTCGGGGACCTGCAGGTGTTTTCCCTCACCCCCTACGAGCTCAACGTGACAGCCCGGAACGCCCTGGGAGCTGCCTCGGGGACTCTGCCCTTCCTGCTGGAGAATATCAGTGAGTGCTGCGGGGTGGGGACACCGGCGTGACCTGTAGGACCCTCAGTCTCACCCTGGGGCGTCTTTTGGGGCTTTCCCCTGCTTGGGATGTGGGATCATCAGTGTAATGAATTCCTGGGGCTCAGGCTGTCCCTGCACAACTCACAGGGGGACATGAGGGCCCTGTGCCCAACAATCCCATGCTGGATCCCACAGCCACGACATCCCCCTTTGTATAAAAAGGAAGGAAAGTGACTTTTTCCACACAGTGGTGGGACAAGGGGGTTGTTTTTAATCTAAAGGAGGATTTAGATGGGATATTGGAAAGAAGAATTGGCTGTGAGGGTGAGGAGGCCCTGGAATGGAATTCCCAGAGAAGCTGTGGCTGCCCCTGGATCCCTGGAATGTCCAAGGCCAGGCTGGACAGGGCTTGGGACAACCTGGGATAATGAAAGTTGTCCCCAGTGGGATGAGATGACCCTCAAAGTCCCTTCCCACATAAACCATCTG
Source organism: Zosterops borbonicus (assembly GCA_007252995.1). Taxonomy (NCBI): domain Eukaryota; kingdom Metazoa; phylum Chordata; class Aves; order Passeriformes; family Zosteropidae; genus Zosterops; species Zosterops borbonicus. Next base: position 82,103 of record SWJQ01000928.1, read on the forward strand.
GAATTCTCTCACTCCTTGTCTCCCCAGTAAAGCCAGACCCCCCTGAGGCCCTGCGTGTCTCCCCCATCCCTGGAGAGCCCCAAAAGCTGCTGGTGGAGTGGAGCCCTCCATCCTCCTGGCCATTCCCGGAGTATTTCCCTCTCCAGTACCGCGTCCGCTACTCCCGGGACAACAACTCCATCCCCACCACGGTACTGCCACCCCTCTGGGTAAACTGAGGCACGGCTGTGGCTGTGCCCAGCCTGTCCCTGACCCCACTGTCCCCAGGTGGGGCCGTATGAGGCGACATCCCACGTCCTGACGGATCTGGAGCCCGGGAGCCTCCACCACGTCCAGGTGGCTGCAAAAGATGCCACAGATTCCGGGGAATTCAGCGCCTGGAGCCCACCGGCCTCGGGGACACCCTGGGTGGGGCTGTGACAGCCACTGTCCCCATCCCAGGCCTGCTCCCGTCCCTTGTCCCACCCCAGCAGCGCTGAGACACCAGCAGTGGGTAATAAATGGGCTTGAGGCTCCGTCCCTGTTCTGATTTTGGGGTGTTTGTGGTGGCTGAGCTGCCCCTGGGGTCGGGCCATTCACTGTCCCCAGGGCCAGTCCCTTTGCTGTCCCAGGACAGTCCCTTTGCTGTTCCACAACAATCCCCTTGTTTTCCTGAGTTTTACCCTTTTTCAGCCCTTGGGATCAGTCCCTTTTCTGCCCCAGGCCCGTCCCTTCGCCCTCCGCCCCACCCCGGCCCTCAGCGCCCACCGGGGCGGGGCCGTCACGGCAGCGGCGGCCTTGAGGGGCGGGCGGCCATGTCGGCTGGGGGGGGGGAGTACTGTGATTAACGGGGAAGCACCTATTCCCTGCGCGGATTTCCCTGGGCTGAAACGGCTGCAGACCGGATCTCCGAGATATCACAAGCTTCACACCGGAGCTCCGGGCGGTTCCAGATCTCACACCGGAGCTCTGTGGCCGCTAATGACCACCCCCGTCCCCCCTCCATGTCTCCCGGTGGTCTCGCCCGTCGCTGCCTTCCCGCGCTCCGGCAGCGGGGGGAGGGGGCGCTGTGCGCATGCGCAGAGAGACCCGCGGGCGGTGGCGCCCCCGCCTGGCCCCTGCGCGCGGGGCCGGGAGACCCCGGGGCGCCGCCCCTGAGGGCTGAGGCGATGGCGGGAAAGGGGCGCGGATATGGAGGGGTTTGGGTGGGAAATAGATCTCAAATAAAGATCGTCCTGGGCTACTCCTGCCATGGGCAGGGACACCTTCCACTATCCCAGGCTGCTCCAAGTCCCTTCCAGCCTGGTCTTGGACACTTCCAGGGATTCAGAGGCAGATACAGGTTGTCTGTGCTGTGGCCTCATCACCCTCACAGGGAGGAATTCCTTTCTAATATCCCGTCTCTTGGTGTCATAAATACCGTCTCGTATTTACTCCTCGTGTAAATAGTGAGGAGTATAAATACTCCTTGCTCAGGAGGCGAATCTCCCTTTTAAATGCCTTTATTAAGGCAGTTTTGAGATTTGATGGAGACCTGGGGCAGAGATCTGTCACCTTCCAGAGAGCACTGAGACCTTTCCTGAGCTTTCCCTTCCAGATTTTCTTTCCTGAACTTTCCCGGGCTCTCAAAGCGCTTTTTATCCTCACAGGTTATTTTTTTTATATATAATAAAGATATTCACAAACTGATACAATAAAAAAGGTATTTAACTAATGTCTCTGAAATAGATGAATACCAAGTCACCCAACCGGCCGTACTTTGCTTTTTAAATTTCCTAATTATCATAATTTTTTTTATTAAATATATTTTTTAAAATTTACCAAAAAAAAAAATAAGCCTAATTTTTCACAATTTGGGGGTTGTTCACACAGGTGGTTTTGGAAAAAAAATCTGTTTTATCCCATCCTAGTGAAATTCCACCTCATTCCAGCTGATGGCACAATTTGGGAGCTTGTGGAGCTGAGGATTTTAATTTCTTTTCTTTTTCCCAGCAAAGACAGACAAATCCTGCTGGACAAAATCCCGTTTTTCCATCTCGAGTATCCCAGACAGAACAACCTCCCACCAGGAATGAGAGCAAAGGGAAGAAGAAGAAGAAGAACCTGGTTCTTATAAAGCGAGAAAATAAATACGAGTCGGCAGGTCAAGGGATGGGAACCGGAGTGATCTGTGGGATGAGCAAATTTGGAGGCTCCAAAAAGGGTTTCCAGCTCCCACCAGCAGGAATTAATGGGATGTCAGTCCACAGGAAAGCTTCCATCCATATGGGATGGAGGCAACAATCCCTGCAGGTTTCCAGCTCCTCCTGTGTCTCTCCTTTACAGCTGTGACCTCCCAAACACACAGCAAAGGGAAAAATCCCTGGGAAAGCGGTGTCTGTGTTTGGCCTCACGCTGATAAATCGCCTCTGGTGTGTCCTTTTCACCATCCCAAACCCTCTGGCCACCACACCTGGGGCTGTCCTGGGGTGATCCTAAACCCAAACAGCCCTCGGGGGTGTCTGGGGTGGGATGGGGGGTCTGGGATCGGCCCTTTGGAGCAGCTGCTGGCTCAGGAATGCAGCTTTACAAGGGAAAAAAAGTGGATTTACATGAGGGGACAAATTCCCCCCTCCTGGTTGTCCTCGGCTGTTTGTGGATTTTGCTGTGTGAGCAAGAAAAAAACCAATAAATTATGCTGCTTGTTTCAGGGAGGCAGAATTGCTTAACACTTAAAACCAGGACCAATTATTTTTTTTCCTTCCTGGTTCCATCTCATCATGTCTGACCTTAGGAAGGACATCAGCTCTCCTGCAAAATTCTCATATTTTAGGGTGACAATAATCACTAAACCCTCTCAGGGAATGGGACTGGTTAATATTTAAAAAAAAAAAAAAAAAAAAAAAAAAAANAAAAAATCTTTAAGCTTTTTGTTGGTTCAGATTTTCCTAAAACCGCTGCTGCACCACCAATGTTTGCACTGTAAAATCAGTTTAAAGCAGCAGAAATTCCACATTCTTTCTTAAAACATGACAACAGATTCCTGAGAGCTTTTCCAGGACGGTTCCTGTGTCGTTTGTGTTTGTTTTGTCCTTTTGATTTTTGAGTTCTGATTCAAAAATGGCCTTGCCAGGACAGGTTTAATTGGTTCAGATTCTGGAGCTGTCCCTGTAACCAAAAGACACCACTTTTGATTAATTGATTTCCTTATTAATTTGTATCTCTGGGACAGGACAGGAGATCTCTGGGCACATGGGAACAGACACAAGTACCCCCAAATCCAAGGAGAACCTGGAGCAGAGTCACCAGAGTCCTTGGGCAGGGAATCTCTGACAGCACAGGAGCTTTTTTACTCCTCTAATGTGACTTCCCCGAGTTTCCTGCTCCAGCAGCACAGGGGTGTGTAACCCAAGCCGTGAATTGAGAAGAAAGGAGCCTGCACACACTGACTTTCATGGGTGGAGAGCTTGGCAATCCTCACTCAGACCCTTTCCAGCCTCAGGAGAAGGGGCCTGCTGGGGAGCTGCCCCTACAAACCTTCTCTGCATCTTCCTGCACCTTCCCAAAGCTCCTGATTTTAGTCTGGGGCTTGTTCTACCTCAGCACTGGGGAATTTCACAATTACAGAGCTCCTGAGTGCCAGGCAAAGGGGCTGTGCTGCTTCCTGACGCTGCCCCTTCCCTCCTCCTTCCCTTTTTACAGCCCCTCCAAGTGCACTAAAACCTCTGATTTCCTTTTTAAGGGATGATGCTGGGCACTAACAAGCTCACCTCTCTTTTAAAAAGCCACTGCTGCTCTCAGGAGATCTCATTTAGGAACACATGGAAAGCCAAGTGTCCTCTGGGGTGGGAGCTGCTCCATGAGGAGCTCTTGCCTTGTTGGCTGCCAGAGTCTGGAGTGTTTTTATCCATTTCCAAACTCCCAGCCCCACCTGAGTGCAGGACAGACTCAACTCTGCAGTCACAGCAGGATTTCATGGGAATTCCCATTTCTCCTTCGAGCTTGAGCTTTAATTTCCCAAAGCTTTTGGGAGAGGGTGGCAGAACTCTCCAGAGCTCATCCCACGGTGTCAGACTGGCCCAGCAGAGACAAGGATGAGTTCAACGAGAGCAAAGCAGGAAGATTCTGCTGGAATATGAAAGGAAAAGGGCTTGTTACCAATGTGTGACAGTGGGAAGGTGTTTCTCGGATATAAAGAAATAAATATTGGAGAGGGATTTTGGACAAAGGGTGTAGGGATAGGACACAGGGAATGGCTTCCTTTAAGAGCATCCCATCTTTCCCAACAGCTTCCCATTGCCAGAGGGCAGGGATGGATGGGATATTGGGAAGGAATTCCTCCCTAAGAGGGTGCCCAGAGCAGCTGTGGCTGCCCCTGGATCCCTGAAGTGCCCAAGGCCAGGTTGGACAAGGCTTGGAGCACCCTGGGATGAGGGAAGGTGTCCTTGCCCATGACAGGGATGGCCCTGGATGGGATTTAAATTCCCTTCCAACCCAAACCATCCTGGGATTCTTGATTCCATAAACCTGTGCTCCCCACAAGGACAGAACCCCCCAAAACGGTGACATCCAGCCCCAGGAATGCCATGGTGATGGGAGTGACAGGAAACAAATGAGGGTCCTGGGTGTGCAGAGACAAGCAGGAGACATGAAAGCAGCCAGCTTCACCCTGGTCAATATGGTCTGCTTTAAACTCTGTTTTTACTTCAGATTCGGGCTGCCAATAACTCCTTCAAACAATGATCTAATGCCTGTGTGAATGTTTGTAAAAACCTCACTGCTCTGGCAGGTTGAGCTCCTGCCAAGAAGCAATCACTTGTAATTAGGGAGAAGGAGCTGGAATCTCCTGGCCTTGCAGTGCAGCACATTTTCCAGTTGTGCTTGTCCCATTTGGACCATCTCACTGCTGGGGCTGTGCTCTGAGTTTGGGTTAGTGGGACACCCTCCTGCCCCCAGGGGAATCCGTGTGGGAAGAAAACCTGCTGGAAAACACGAGGTGCCTGTGCTGGGCAGGGTGACAAGGGTGACAAGGACAGCACCTGGCACGGGCAGAGCCACAAACGGCATTTTGGGTTCTCAATTCTCTGCACCTTTCCTGCTCTGCAGGAGATTCCTGAGGAGGCTTTTCAGGCACGTTGAGTGTCCTGGGTTGTGGTGTAGGATGTGCACGAAGTGTTTATTCTCTCACCATCTCCATGAGCTGTTGGAACCAGGTGGGGCAGTGTTTTCCCAGGCCCCTCCTTTGGGCTCTTCTGTTCATGGCCCATCAATGCCTTGCCCAGGACTCACAGGGAACTCCCTCCAGGAGCTCTCTCTGTTTAATGGGCCATCAAGGAGCCACTGCACGACTCCTCATCCCATTGGGAGATGCTCCCAATGCCCAGGGGGAGGAGCCAAGCATTCCCACCTGGAGAGAATCTGGGATTTGGGACAGGACAAGCAGCCCTGAGCCACTGGATTCCCAGAGGAGCAGAGCTCCCAGACCTTTCTGTGGGATCACTGCTTCAGGAAGAGCCCCTCACCTGGACTGCTCCCCCCACCCTGCTCAGGGTGTGTTCTGACTCTGGCAGTCATCTTTTGTATTGCATTTATTTTATTTTATTTGACTTTTTACCTTTCTGCTCATTAAATTATATTTCTGACTTGGAGCCTCTCACTCGTTTTTCTTTCAAACCACCACATTTAGTCTCAGATGGGAACTGGGACCATGGAGAAGCTCCGAGCTTTCTGAGGGACACCTGGAAAAACCCTTTTCCTGGAGAACAGGGACAGCCCCAATCTGCTGTGGGGCTGGACAAGTACAACTGTTCAAAGAGCCCTGGAATAGTTGGGGTTGGCAGGAATCTTTAAAGGACTTTAGTGCAGCCCCTGTTAAATGGTTGCTGCTCAAACAGTGAGAATTTCCCAGTGGGAAATTAGAGCCAGTAAATCCCAGGAAAAAGGACGAGACATCCTTTACTCACACAGAGTTTAAAACCTCAGTTCCCACTCTCTCACCTGAGGCCCCAAAGGACATTTCCAAGCAAGTTGGGAATTTCCACGTGGAAAGTTGGATGAGAAAACTCTTCTTGAAATTCCTGGAGCATCCTGAAATTCCCTTCAGTCCCTTTTCCAGTTCTGGAGAACCAGGCCTGTTGTGCAGTTCCTGAAACAACGGGAGGTCAGGGACACACGGGTCAGGTCCTGTGGGGCAAGGAGCTGTTATTTATGGAAGGAATTTTTTTTCCTGAATGTGAGAGAGGAGCGGTGGATTCTGCTCTCCAGTGGGGCTCGAAATCCTAAATCCCAGCCAAGAGTCATCACATAAACTCGTGTTGAAGAACCTGACCTAGTTGGAATAATTGGAGGTAATTGTCAGCCCTTTCCAGATGACAAAACCCTTAATCACCAGCAGATGCTCAGCCAAGCTCACAAAAAAAGGCTGGAAACCCAGGGAGAACAGGGAGGAATTGCTGTCCCAGAGGCACCGAGTTTCAGGAATGGGCAGGAATCTTCCTCAGGGGGTTTTTCCAATACATGGTCAGACGTCGGGGGACTGGGGCAGTGGTTTGTGCTCACGGCCTGGGCATCTCTGCAAGAATCTGGAATTGTGCCACGAGCACACACAGCTGAGTGACACTGCAATATCTGGGAACAATTGGAGATGGAGCAACTCTGAAATGAGGAAAGGCTGGGCTGCTCCTGTCCCCAATCCCTGAATCCAGACTCTCAGATCCCTGGGGTTTCCTGAAGCTTGGGATGAGTTGGGTGTGAGGTGGCTGCACTCCGAGTTTAATTGGTTCAGATCCTGGAGCTGTCTCTGTAACCAAAAGACACCACTTTTGATTAATTGATTTCCTTATTAATTTGTATCTCTGGGATATTCACCTTTCACCTGGGAGTTCCCTGCAGAGAGGAGATGGGATCTGGTGAGGATGAGGATGATGATGATGAAGAGTGGGATACCTGGCCCTGCCTGGGATATCCCAGCCCCAGCTGAGCTCCTGGGGGGTGTGAAGATACTGTACAAGTAGAAATGATCCTTCTAGAAGGGTCTGACCCCACCAGACGATTAACCTGGATTGCTAATTAATCACAGGATTGGAGAACTGTGAGATGTCCTGAGCTTGGGGGGGATCCACAAGGATCAGAGTCCAGTCCTGGCCCTGCACAGACACCCCCAGCCATCCCACCCTGTGCCTGAAGCATCGTCCAAACGCTCCTGGAGCTCTGGCAGCCTTGGGAATGTGACCATTCCCTGGCCAGAGCACTTGCAAATTCCAGGAACCGCCGTTTCCAGAGGTGTTTTTCCTTGTGCAACGAGATGGCAAAAGCAGAGGAAAACTGGGAACCCACCTGGGAGTGGTCTCAGAGCAAGGAGCTGCCCGTGTGCCCTGGCAGAGGCTGTGACAGCTGCACTTTAATTACCCAGAGCTGTAATGAGGCTTTGGGAGGCTCTGGAGTGGCTCTCAGCACGTTTGGTGTTTTACAGCCACGGGGATTCATCTCTTCCCCTACAACCTCCTGCAGTGGGGCCAATAACCAGAAATCCTGCCTGGAAACCAACGGCTCCCCTGGGAATGTCTGGGCCAAGCCTCACTGAGGGCCCTTTGAAGTGGGCAGTGATGTGGAAACAGTGACAGCAGCACCGTTCCCATGAACCAGGGGTCTCCCATGGGGGCAGGGGGCTGAAAAAAAGGGGGAAAAAATGAACCACCAGACCTTTGGGAAGAGCTCGGTGTGCCCACGGTGGGAGTGCAGGACTGGGCTGGGCTGGGCTGGAGCTGCTGGCCCAGGGGATGGGGTTAATGGCCCAGGGCATGGAGGTGCTGGCCCAGGGGATGGAGTTGCTGGCCCAGGGGCTGGAACTGCTGGCCCAGGGGATGAGGTTAATGGCCCAGGGGATGGGGCTAATGGCCCAGGGGATGGGGCTAATGGCCCAGAGGATGGAGCTGCTGGCCCAGGGGCTGGAACTGCTGGCCCAGGGGCTGGAGCTGCTGGCCCAGGGGATGAGGTTAATGGCCCAGGGGATGGAGCTGCTGGCCCAGGGATGGGGCTGCTGGCCCAGGGGATGGGGCTAATGGCCCAGGGGATGGGGCTAATGGCCCAGGGGATGGGGCTAATGGCCCAGGGGATGGGGCTAATGGCCCAGGGGATGGGGCTAATGGCCCAGAGGATGGAGCTGCTGGCCCAGGGGCTGGAGCTGCTGGCCCAGGGGATGAGGTTAATGGCCCAGGGGATGGGGCTAATGGCCCAGGGGATGGAGCTGCTGGCCCAGGGATGGGGCTGCTGGCCCAGGGGGTGAAGGTGCTGGCCCAGGGAATGGAGCTGGTGGCCCAGGGATGGAGCTGCTGGCCCAGGGGATGGAGCTGCTGGCCCAGGGGATGGATCTGCTGGCCCAGGGGAGGCTGGTTGGGGGCCATGACCTCCTCCTGGAGCACTCCAGCCCGACAGAACTCAGCAGCTGCATGAACTGGTTGTGGCCTCAAGCAAAGGCCATTCCTCCGCCGCTGCCTTGTGCCAGATGGTCCCAGCCCAGGCTCAGGGCCTCACGTCCCCTCTCAGCTCTGCTTTTCATGTCTCTCCCCCCCCCAAAAAAAAAGACCTGGGCTTGTGCCAGACTCCAACAAACCCTTCAGATCAGTCCCCCAAGCTCTGGCAGGTCACTGGTGCTGGAACCAACCCCACGTCCTGCCTTGTGCAGCCCAGACATCCTCCTCGGCTCTCCCTGCCAGGCCTGGAACGAGAAATGGCTCAGCTCTTGTGTCTGCTTCCATTCGAATCCCTCTAGGAAAAGGGTTCTCGTGTTCTCCAGCTCCGTGCTGCTGAAATTAGCACTGGCATCCTGCAGGATTCCAGCCTCCGGGAGTGGGAAGAGCTGCCGAGACTGCGGAGACGAGTTTGGATGTGAGAGCCAAAAGTCCGAAAAGAACACGTTCAGGAACAGCACAGAGAGCAGGAGGTGCTCCAGCACGGCGGGGGAATCGTCTTGTTGAAGATAAAACTGCTCTCCAACAAAAAAAAAGTGCTTTTTTTGGGCAGGCAGGAAGGGTTAAACCCCTAGGACAAGGTTTGGGACAGCTGCAGGATGTTGGAAGTGGGCACTGGGTTTTGGAAGAAGGATGATGGTTTTAGGTCACTCACAAAACTATTTTTTTTTTGGTGGGGGGGAAAAAAAGAGAAAAAAAAAAGAAAAAAAAGAAAATGGGGTGTTTGATTCTGTAAGTGCTGAACATTCCACAATTGCTGTGTTTAATAAATACAGCGAGGGGCTCCTAGGAGACTGAATGGGGCTGAATGAATGAAGTATGTGAGACATCTGAAACCTATTAGTTTGGAGCAAGCTGGTGGAGAGGCAGGAATTCTTCTCTTTTTGAAAATATTTATACATTTCCCTTTCATGTCGGGCCAACATCTTATTTGGGGTTATGTTCCAGTGGAAGGAAAGGTGTGTCGGGGGGAAACGCAGGGGGAGGGGAGGTGCAGATTTGGGTCAGGCCCAAGAGGAGCAGAAGGGCTGGGTGGCTTTTGAGGGCCAGATTTTCCTTTTGGAAAATCCAAGCCAGCACTTTTGGGGCTCGATGGGGATGGATGTTTTGTGGTTTGGTTCATTTTGGGGGAGCTTGTCCCACCTGGAGTTGCTCATTTGAGGCACCAGAACTCCCCAAATGAGGTTTAAGGAGTCTTGGGGCTGGTTTAACATGGTTTGGATATTTAGGTTGAGTTAGAACACACATCCAGTGTCTTCCCCACCGCATGGACAGCTCCAGGAGATCCCAGCAGTGTCCAGCAGCAGCAGGAATGAGGCCACATCCCAGAGATTTCACCCTTCTGGTGCAGAATTACCTCATTGAGTGTTGGGGGAACAGGGAAAAACAGGGAGGATGGAGGGGAAGGACACTGAATGTTCCCCCAGGGAATAAGCAGAGATAACAACTCTTCAGGAGCCTGAAGGGGAAATCTGTGGGGAAATCTTTCACCTGTGGGGAAGTCTCTGAGAAGGGAGAGAAAGAGTTGACAACACCCAGCTCATGGTCTGGGGAGATCATTCCAAATGGAGCCCGAATTCATGATGGAATCTGTGGTTATTTCCTCATGGAATCTGTGGTTATTTCCTGCTGAAATCTGTGGTTGTTTCCTGCTTGAATCTGTTATTATTTCTTGGTGGAATCTGTTGTTCTTTCCTGCTGGAATCTGTTGATATTTCCTGCTGGAATCTGCAGTTATTTCCTGCTGGAATCTGCGGTTATTTCCTGCTGGAATCTTGTTATTTCCTGCTGGAATCTCTTGTTATTTCCTGCTGGAAACTGTTGTTATTTCCTGCTTGAATCTGTTGATATTTCCTGCTGGAATCTGTTTTTATTTCCTCATGGAATCTGTTGTTACTTTCTGCTTGAATCTGTTATTATTTCCTCCTGGAATCTGTTGTTATTTCCTGCTGAAATCTGTGGTTATTTCCTGCTGGAATCTTGTTATTTCCTGCTGGAATCTGTTGATATTTCCTGCTGGAATCTGTTGATATTTCCTGCTGAAATCTGTGGTTATTTCCTGCTGGAAATTGTTGTTATTTCCTGCTGGAATCTGCACAAATCTGGGACAAGTCTCCCACCTTTGGCTCTTCCCTCTGTGTCTCAGGAGTTCACCCAAGGCTGGGAGTGACATCTGAGCTCCCTCTCCTGATCAAAGCTCAGTTTGGTGTCAGAAAGGCCTGGATTTTTCCAGCTGATAAGAGATATGTAAATTATCCCTGCTTTCCTGTGATCCCTGATGAGCTTTGTTCACTTTTCCTGCAGCACACACTCAACCCTTTCCCAAATGAAGTTTTTAGGGGAAACTTGGAATTTGCAAATGTCTCCCATTATCCTTCTAATCTCCCCAAGCTGATTAAACCCGAGGATATCTCCCCCCTCCATAGGAAACAGATGTTCCTCTTGCAGCAGGGGCATCCTGAGATTTGTTTAATTTAAAATCTCCTGGAGATGGGATTTTTTTTTTTTTTTTTTTTTTTTTTTTTTTTTTTTTNTGGGAGGGGGGGGTTACAACCTTCAATGTCCGAGCTCAGATCTGGCTGAATTTGGAGTGATGCCAGTAAAGGAATTTTACTGTGGAGTTTGTAGTGAAGAGAAACTCAACATCCCTGAGCTGAGAGCTCGGAAAATAACTTCAGAGTGGTTTTTGATGGCATCTTTCAGTCAGTTTAGAGGTGAAAACATGACTGGGACACGGGATGGGGCTGGGTCTCCTTTAGTGAGGGAATAGTGGAACCCATTCCAAGAGTCCCTGGGTGGATTTAACTCTTCCTGGAGCTCTGGGGGATGAGGCACTGGGGAAACTTCCTTTTCCATCCCTCTGACTGCACTTTGTCTGTGCCATCTGTTCCCCATCAGTGGGAGGATCTGGGTGGATTTCAGTCTCATCAGTTTTGTCCACCTGTAACTCTTGGGTTTTCAGATCTTTCCTTTTTATTTCTTCCTTTCCTTTCCTTTCCTTTCCTTTCCTTTCCTTTCCTTTCCTTTCCTTTC
>SWJQ01000928.1:127448-141638 GCA_007252995.1 Zosterops borbonicus
TTTTTTCCCTCTATTTTTACCACTTATTTTTATTTTTTAATTTATTTTTTTTCCCCTCTGAGAACAACAACTTTGCCTTTTGTGTGTGGTTGGAGATAAGCAAAGCAAGGGAGGGAAAATTTATTTTTTTTCCTTTTCTTTGTCTCCCAGCTCTGCCTTTTTNCCAGCCCACACCACCCCCAGCCTTCTGAGGGGAAGGTGACAGGGATTAGAGGTTTGATTTCCTTTCTTTATTTTTTTTTTTTTTTTTTTTTTTTTTCCCCCACAGAATTGAGACATTCCCAGCTGGGAACGACAAAAAAAATCAAACTTTTAATTAAAATTAATTACACTTTAATAATATTTTTTTTTAGCGTTCGGACTTTTTTTATTATTATTATTTTCTGATGTTTTTTAGGATTTTTTTGGGAGTTCAAACACATTTTTTGGGTTATTTTTCTGGTCCAGGGGATGGATCAGGGGCCTCTCCCTTCCCCAGCCGGGGCCTGTCGTGGATTGTTCGTTCCCGACTCCGAGAAAATTCCTCAACTCCGAGAAAAACTCCTCAACTCCCGGAAAAAATCCCGAATTTTGGGGATCCCGAGAGGAGGAGGAGGAGGAGGAGGAGGAAGGACGGGCAGAGTTGTGGGATTTGGGGATGGGGACGGGATCGTTTTTTGGATTTTTGGTCTTGGGATTGGTTTTGAGCATTTTAATTGGGATTTGTCATGTTGGGATCCATTTTTAGAGCCTTTAAATTGGGATTTCTCACTTTTTTTGAGCCTTTCCCTTGGGATTTCTCACCTTTTGAGAGCCCTTCCCTTGAGATTTCTCATCCTGGGATCCTTTTTAGAGCCTTTCCTTTGGAATTTCTCACCTTGGGATCTATTTTAGAGCCTTTCTTTTGGGATTTCTTATCTTGGGATCATTTTTAGAACATTTTAATTGGGATTTCTTGTCCTGGGATCCTTTTTAGAGACTTTCCCTTGGTATTTCTCCCCTTGGGATCATTTTAGAGTCTTTCCCTTAGGATTTCTCCCCTTGGGATTCTTTTTAGAACCTTTTAATTGGGATTTCTCACATTTTTAGAGCCTTTCCCTTGGTATTTCTCCCCTTGGGATCATTTTCAGAGCCTTTGGTTTGGGATTTCTCATCCTGGGATCCTTTTTAGAACATTTTAATTGGGATTTCTCATCTTGGGATCGTTTTAGAGCCTTTCCCTCCAGATTTCTTGTGTTGGGATCACTTTTAGAGCCTTTCCATTGGAATTTCTCACCTTGGGATCCTTTTTAGAGCCTTTCCTTTGGGATTTCTCATCCTGGGATATCTTTTAGAACCTTTCCCTTGGGTACCCCCCCAAAAAACCCTTAAAACAAAAAAAAAACCTCCTTAAAAACCCCAAAAAACTCCTTAAAAACAAAACAATAAAATAAAATCCTTAAAAACCAAAAAGACTCCCTAAACCCCCCCCCAAAAACACCTTTAAACCCAATAAACTTCTTAAAACCCAAGAAAACTCCTTAAAAACCCCCTGAAATCCCCAAAACCCCCCTAAAAACCCAACCCCCCCCTCAAAACCCAAAAAAACTCCTTAAGAACCCAAAAACCCCTTGAAAAACTCCCTAAAAACCCAAAAACTCCTTAAAACCCCAAGAAACTCCTTGAAAAACTCCTTAAAAACCCAAAACCCCCTTAAAACCCCAAGAAACTCCTTCAAAACTTCCTTAAAACCCCAAAAAACACCTTAAAACCCAAAAAAAATCTCCCTAAACCCCAAAAAACTCCTTAAAAACCACTTTTCCCCTTTTCTTCTCATTCCAGAAAAGCAACTCCAGGACGATTCCTCAACACCTTGGGGTGGGACCTGGTGCCAAAATCCATTTTCCTCCTTCTCTACCTCCTCCTCCTCCTCCTCTTGGTGACCCCACACCTGGAGCAGCCCTTGGGGACACTGAGGCCACCATGGGGTGTCGGTGGCCGGCCCTGCTGGCCCTGCTGGCCCTGCTGGCCCCGGCCAGGGGACAGTACGAGGGGGACCCACCGAGCGACAGGTTTGGAGCCTACGAGGAGAGACCCCCCAGCAGAGTCAGGAGAAGGGGCCAGGACTCGCTGAGAGGGTGAGTCGGAGTTTTGAGTTCTCGTTTCTGAAATAAATTGGATTTTTTGGGGTTGTTATTGGGGTATAGAGAGGTGGGGTGGTGGGATTGTAAATTGGATTTTTGGGGTTATTATTGGAGTATAGAGAGATGGGATTTAATTGGATTTTTGGGGTCGTTATTGGGGTATAGAGAGGTGGGGTGGTGGGATTGTAAATTGGATTTTTGGGGTCGTTACTGGAGTATAAAGAGGTGGGGTGGTGGGATGGTAAATTGGATTTTTGGGATTGTTATTGGAGTATAGAGAGATGGGATGTAAATTGGATTTTTGGGGTCGTTATTGGAGTACGTGGAGATGGGATGGTGGGATTGTAAATTGGATTTTGGGGTCGTTACTGGAGTACGTGGAGATGGGATGGTGGGATTTGCCATCCCTGAGCAGGAAGGGANTGGGGTCGTTATTGGAGTACGTGGAGATGGGATGGTGGGATTGTAAATTGGATTTTGGGGTCGTTACTGGAGTACGTGGAGATGGGATGGTGGGATTTGCCATCCCTGAGCAGGAAGGGAAGGTCCATGGGGGCAGTGCTGGCATTGAGCTCCTTTTGGGGTCGCCTGTAGGGTTTGGTGAGTTCCCTACACTCATCTGGTGGGTGGGTTTGTTGTTCTTGGGTGGGTGGGCACAGAATTTCTGGATAAAATGTGGATTTCTCATCCCAGGTCAGGCTGGATGGGGCGGGGAGCAGCCTGGGGCAGGGGGAGGTGACTCTGCAGGGGTGGCCCTGGATGGGCTGTAGGGTCCCTCCCATCCCATATCCCCAACCCATTCCATCCCATCCCAACCCATCCCATCCCATGGATCCCACCCATCCCATGCTGTGCCATCCTATCCTGTTCATCCTTTCCATCCTTTCCATCCCATCTCATCCTCTTAATCTTTTCCATCTTTTCCATCCCTTTTCCATCCCATTCCCATCCCATCCCCATCCCATCCCAACCCATGGATCCCATCCCATGCTGTGCCATCCTATCCTTTCCATCCCCATCCCATCCCATTCCCATCTCATCCCATCCCATCCCATGCTGTATCACCCTATCCTGTTCATCCTTTCCATCCCATCCCATCTCATCCTCTTAATCTTTTCCATCTTTTCCATCCCCATCCCATCCCATCCCATCCCATCCCATGGATCCCCTTTCATCCCATCCCACACTGTGTCATCCTATCCTGTTCATCCTTTCCATCCCATCCCATCTCATCCTCTCCATCCTCTTCATCCTCTTCATCCTTTCCATCCCACCCCCTCCCATCCCATCCCATTATCCCCATCCCAACCCATCCCCATCCCTCCCATCCCATGGATGCCATCCTATCCTCTTCATCCTTTCCATCCCTTTTCCGTCCCCTTTCCATCCCTTTCCATCCCATTATCCCCATTCCTCCCCTGTCCCCTGTGGGGTATTGTCCCCCCCTGTACGGTGTTGTCCCCCTCTGTGGGGTGTTGTCCCCCCTGTGGGGTGTTGTCCCCCCCTGTGGGGTGTTGTCCCCCCTGTGGGGTGTTGTCCCCTGTGTGGGGTGTTCCCCCTGTGGGGTGTTGTCCCCCCAGGATTTCCCCCCGGAGTCCCTCTGGCTCTGCTCCAGCCGCTGGGACTGTCCCAGGAGGGATTTTGTCCCTGGATTTTGCTTCCCTTGGGGCAGTTCCTGCTCTCCCCCAAATCCGGGGCCGTTTCCCACCCGGGCCCAGGGCTGAGCCGGCTCTGCTGCTCTGAGGTGTTGGAGTGTTGGAATGTTGTTGGAATGTTGGAATGTTGGAGTGTTGGAATGTTGGAGTGTTGGAATGGTGCTGGAATGGGAGAAGTGTCCCAGTAAAAGGGCCGGGGTTGGGCTGCAGATGGAGCTTTGGGTGATGGAGGGATCTCCTCCTGGAATTCCAGACTATTGGGATGGAGGAATCTCCTCCTGGAATTCCAGGCTGTGAGGACGGAGGTTTCTCCTGTGGAATTCCAGCCTGTGGGGATGGAGACTTCTCCTGGAATTTCAGATGATGGGGATGAAAGGATCTCCTCCTGGAATTCCAGTTTGTGGGGATGGATGGATCTCCTGGAATTCCAGACAATGGGGATGGAGACATCTCCTTCTGGAATTCCAACCTGTGGGAATGGAGGCATCTCCTCCTGGAATTCCAGACTATGGGGATAGAAGAATCTCCTGTGGAATTCCAGGCTGTGGAGATGGAAGGATCTCCCCCTGAAATTCCAGACTATGGGGATGGAGACTTGTCCCCCTGGAATTCCAGCCTGTGGGGATGGAGGGATCTCCTGTGGAATTTTAGACTATGGAGATGGAGGTGTCTCCTCCTGGAATTCCAGCCTGCAGATGGACTTGTTAAAGAGGGACAATGCCTATCCAGGGATTTGGACTTCTCAGACCTCCCCGTGTCCATCCCCTGGGAATTCTGCCATGCTCATCCCTCAGATAAAAACCTCCCAAATCACAGAAAAACCTCCCAAATCACAGGAAAACCTCCCAAATCACAGAAAACCTCCCAGCTCTTTCTGGATCATCTCCAGGGGTCCCTTCCAGCCCCACCCACTCCAGGGGCTGTGATTAAAAAAGGAGCTGCTTCTCCAAAAAAACCCCCTCTCTCCTCCAACATTCCCAACATTCCCAACATTCCCAACATTCCCACCATTCCCACCTTCTCCTCAGCCTCATTTCCCTCCAGGGAATCCAGGCTTGGCTCAAACACCTGAATTCTTCATTCCCAATCCCAGTTTTTGGATTTTTCCATCTTCCCTGATCCTGGGACGTTGCTCTGGCACATCCAGAGGCTCCTGTTGATCCCAGGGCTCATTCCTGGCTCTCAGAAAGTTCTGGAAGGAGCTGATGTGGGTATGGAGAGGAGGAGGGAAAGGGAGGGCAGAGAGAAGGAAATTAATATTTCCATTGTTCTCAGCACCCAGAGGAAAAGGTCACTGGTGCCTGGTGGGGCTGCAGTGACCAGATCCAGCTGCAGAAATTCCTCCGTTTTGAGTTCTGGGGGGATGAAAAACCCAAATTCCATTAAAAAATGAAAATTCTGGAGTGATAAATGGCTCCTGCCCTTCCAACCCTCCTTTAGGGCATCCACCCCAAATCCTGGCTGGGCTGCAGGGTTGGGATCACCCTGAGCCCTCCTTTTCCCCTGGAAGAGAAATTCCCATGGGATAAGGGCAGGGAAATCTGGAGCTGGAGGCAGCTGAAGATTCGTTGTTCAATCCCAATTCCTGGAGCTGCTGCCCTGGTTGCAAAAATTCCTCACAGTCGCAAAAATTCCTGACATTCAAACCCCTTTGAGTTCTGGGGAGGCTGAAAAGCCCAAATCCCAATAAAAAAAAAGAAGATTCTCAAGTGATAAATGGCTCCTGCCCTTCCAACCCTCCCTCAGGGCTGCGGGGTTGGGATCACCCTGAGCCCTCCTTTCCCCCTGGAAGAGAAATTCCCATGGGATAAGGGCAGGGAAATCTGGAGCTGAGGATTTATTGTTCTCCTGGACCCAGTGAGGGATACCTGGAGCTGCAGGGCTGGAGCTGCAAAAATTCCTCACAGTCGCAAAAATTCCTCCCAGTCAAACCCCTTTTGAGTCCTGGGGAGGTTGAAGAGCCCAAAATCCCCCCAAAAAATGGAAATCTGGAGCTGGAGGCAGCTGAGGATTTATTGTTCTCCTGGTCCCAGTGGGGGATTCCTGGAGCTGCTGCCCCGGAGGGTTCCCAGAACATCCCCTGGGTTTGTGTCCACATTTTTCTCCTTCCCCTTTCTGCTGGAATTCTCCTTCTCTGAAACCTCAAGCCCTTGGGATGAGCAATGAGACGTGTTTTAAATAAAACATGTTTTAAATTAAGTCTCTCTGGGTTTGGGAAACGGCTCCAGATGGAACCAGGTGTCTCCTGCAGAGCCCCAAAAATCCCCAAATCCCCCAAAATGTGCTGACCCTTTGTCCTTGAAATAATTCTGGGGTTGTTTAAAGTTTAGTTCTGGATCGATGTTGGGATGTTGAATTTGATGATCTCAGAGGGTTGTTCCCAAATTTTGATGATTTTGGGACCTCCCCTGAGCTGGTTTTTGCTGCTTTGAGGCTTCAGGATCCTTTTTGTGCTGCAGAATTTCCCTTTGGGAAAAACAGATCAGTGACAATTCCAGGTTTGGTTCTCTCAGAGCAGCCAAAGGGATGAACCAAAGTGGGAAATATCAATAAAAATTGGCTCTGAACTTTAAATCTGGGGCTGGTTCACCCTGTGGGCACTTGGGTGACCTTGACAACTGTGTTTCATTATATTTATTTATTATAGTATATAACGTTTATATTATTATACAATAATATAAATATATATATATGTGTAATAATATAAATATATAATATATAATAGTATAGAACTTTTCCCTGGTTCCTGCAGCCCCATCCTGATGTTCCCAATGGTTTTCCTGGGATTCTTCAGCCCCATCTTGATATTCCTGATGCTTTTTCCCTGTTCCTGGACCCCCATTTCGATATTCCCGGGGCTTTTCCTGGTTTTCCTGATGCTTTTCCTGGTTCCTACAGCCCCATCCCAATATTCCCGGTGCTTTTTCTGATATTCCTGGGGCTTTTCCTGGTGTTCCTGGTGTTTCCCTGTTCCTGGACCCCCATCCTGATGTTCTCTGTGCTTTTCCTGGTTCTCACAGCCCCATCCCGACGTTCCCGGTGCTTTTCCTTGTTCCTGGACCCCCATCCCGATGCTCCTGGGGCTTTTCCTTGGTTCCCACAGCCCCATCCCGATGATCCTGATGCTTTTCCCGGGATTCTTCAGCTCCATCCTGATATTCCTGGTGCCTTTATGGATGTTCCCGGGGCTTTTCCCTGTTCCTGGACCCCCATCCTGATGTTCCTGGTGCTTTTCCTGGGATTCTTCAGCCCCATCCNTTCCTGCAGCCCCATCCTGATGTTCCTGGTGCCTTTCCCAATGTTCCTGGGGCTTTTCTTGGTGTTCCCAGTGCTTTTTCCCTTTTCCTGGACCCCCATCCTGATGTTCCTGGTGCTTTTCCTGGGATTCTTCAGCCCCATCCTGATGTTCCCGGGGCGTTTCCTGATGTTCCTTATGATTTTCCTGGTTCCCACAGCCCCATCCTTATGTTCCCAGTGCTTTTCCCTGTTCCTGGACCCCCATCCCGACATTCCCAATGGTTTTCCTGGGATTCTTCAGCCCCATCCCGATGTTCCCGGGGCTTTTCCTGGTGTTCCTGGTGTTTCCCTGTTCCTGGACCCCCATCCTGATGTTCTCTGTGCTTTTCCTGGTTCTCACAGCCCCATCCCGACGTTCCCGGTGCTTTTCCTTGTTCCTGGACCCCCATCCCGATGCTCCTGGGGCTTTTCCTTGGTTCCCACAGCCCCATCCCGATGATCCTGATGCTTTTCCCGGGATTCTTCAGCTCCATCCTGATATTCCTGGTGCCTTTATGGATGTTCCCGGGGCTTTTCCCTGTTCCTGGACCCCCATCCTGATGTTCCTGGTGCTTTTCCTGGGATTCTTCAGCCCCATCCTGATGTTCCCGGGGCGTTTCCTGATGTTCCTTATGATTTTCCTGGTTCCCACAGCCCCATCCTTATGTTCCCAGTGCTTTTCCCTGTTCCTGGACCCCCATCCCGACATTCCCGATGGTTTTCCTGGGATTCTTCAGCCCCATCCTGATGTTCCCGGGGCTTTTCCTGGTGTTCCTGGTGCTTTTCCCGGTGTTCCTGGTGCTTTTCCCTGTTCCCACAGCCCCATCCCGATGTTCCCAATGGTTTTCCCAGGATTCTTCAGCCCCATCCCGATGTCCTGTCCCCATGTCCCGGGTCTGGGCTGGATTTGGGATGCGGCTCCTCCTCCCCTGCAGGTTTCCCATCCAGGGTTTCCCATCCCAGACTCTGTTCCTCCCATTTTTCCCATTTTTTGCAGTTTTTTCCCTGGTTTTTGCAGGTTTTCCCCAGTTTTTTCCCCATTTTTTGCAGTTTTCCCCCGTGTTGTTTTTTTGATTTTGATTATTGTGGGTTTTTTTGATTTTTTCAGCCCAAACGTCTGCGGCTCCAGGTTCCACTCCTATTGCTGTCCTGGCTGGAAAACTCTGCCTGGAGGGAACCAGTGCATCGTCCGTGAGTATCCCCTTGGTCTGGAGACACTTTATTAATTGTTTTATCCATTATTTTATCTATTATTTTATCCGTTATTTTATCCGTTATTTTATCTGTTATTTTATCCATTATTTTATCCATTATGTTATCCATTATTTTATCTATTATTTTATCCGTTATTTTATCCATTATTTTATCCATTGTTTTATCCGTTGTTTTATCCATTGTTTTATCCACGGATGGGAATTTCTGTGGGATGGAGGTGACCCTGCCCGTGGGTGGGACGGGATTTTGGCCCCTCCCTGGGGGATTCCTGTCCCATTGGATGGATCCAGGGCCAGGACTGTGAATTCCCAGTGATTCCTGTCCCAAGGGATGGATCCAGAGCCAGGGCTGTGAATTCCAGGTGATTCCATTCCCAAGGGATGGATCCAGAGCTGAGGCTGCAAATTCCCAGTGATTCCTCTCCCAATGGATAAATCCAGAGGCAGATCTGGGTATGAATTCCCGGTGATTTCTCTCCCATTGGATGGATCCAGAGGCAGATCTGAGGGTGAATTCCCAGTGACTCCTGTCCCAATGGATGGATCCAGAGCCAGGGCTGTGAATTCCTGGTGATTCCCAAAGGATAAACCCAGAGGTAGATCCGGGTGTGAATTCCTGGTGATTTCTCTCCCATTGGATGAATCCAGAGGCAGATCCGGGTATGAATTCCCGGTGATTCCCAATGGATGAACCCAGAGGCAGAGCCAGGGCTGTGAATTCCCAGTGATTCCCAAGGGATGGATCCAAAGCCAGAGCCAGGGCTGTGAATTCCCATTGGATGGATCCAGAGGTAGAGCCAGGACTGTGAATTCCCAAGGGATGGATGGATCCAGAGCCAGGGCTGTGAATTCCCAGTGATTCCATTCCCAAGGGTTGGATCCAGAGCCAGGACTGTGAATTCCCATTGGATGGATCCAGAGGCAGATCCAGGTGTGAATTCCCAGTGATTCCCAAGGGATGGATGGATCCAGATCCAGGGCTGTGAATTCCCGGTGATTCCCAATGGATGAACCCAGAGGCAGAGCCAGGGCTGTGAATTCCCGGTGATTCCCAAGGGATGGGTGATTCCAGAGCCAGGGCTGTGAATTCCCAGTGATTTCTCTCCCATTGGATGGATCCAGAGGTGGATCCGGGTGTGNCAAGGGAAGGACCCAGAGGCAGAGCCAGGGCTGTGAATTCCCAGTGATTTCTCTCCCATTGGATGGATCCAGAGGTGGATCCGGGTGTGAATTCCCGATGATTCCCAAGGGATGGATCCAAAGGCAGAGCCAGGACTGTGAATTCACAAGGGATGGATCCAGAGGTAGAGCCAGGTGTGAATTCCCAAGGGATAGACCCAGAGGCAGATCCAGGGCTGTGAAGTCCCAGTGATTCCATTCCCAAGGGTTGGATCCAGAGCCAGGGCTGTGAATTCCCATTGGATGGATCCAGAGGTAGAGCCAGGACTGTGAATTCCCAAGGGATGGATGGATCCAGATCCAGGGCTGTGAATTCCCAGTGATTCCATTCCCAAGGGTTGGATCCAGAGCCAGGACTGTGAATTCCCAGTGATTCCCAATGGATGAATCCAGGGGCAGATCCAGGGCTGTGAATTCTGGGTGATTCCTGTCCTGAGAAATGAATCCAGAGGTGGATCTGGATGTGAATTCCCAGTGATTCCCAAGGGATGGATAAATCCAGATCCAGGGCTGTGAATTCCCAGTGATTCCATTCCCAAGGGTTGGATCCAGAGCCAGGGCTGTGAATTCCCAGTGATTCCATTCCCAAGGGTTGGATCCAGAGCCAGGGCTGTGAATTCCTGGTGATTCCCAATGGATGAATCCAGAGGCAGATCCAGGGCTGTGAATTCCCAGTGATTTCTCTCCCACTGGACAAACCCAGAGTCATCTCCATGGTTGAATTCCTTTGGGATAACCCGGTGTCCCGTGTTCCCTCAGCCATCTGCCGGAATTCCTGCGGGGACGGATTCTGCTCCCGGCCCAACATGTGCACCTGCTCCAACGGCCAACTGTCCCCCAACTGCGGCTCCGCTGGAGGTGAGGGAACTCTCCTGCTCTTCCCGGGCCTTTTCCCTGCTCTCCCGAAAGGAAAAAAACATCCAACCTCTGCAGTTCTGCCCCGAGCACGAAATATTCCGTGTTTTCCCGTGTTTTGGGCAAAATATTCCGTGTTTTCCTGTGTTTTGAGGTGTTTTCCCTGCAGAAATAAATGGGATTTTTGGAGGTTTTTAAGGTTTCAGGTGGAGAGAGACACATCCCAAAGGATTGATTTTCCATCATTAATTTCCATTATTGATTTCCATTTCCATTTCCAATTCCATTTCCATTTCCACGTCCATTTCCATTTCCCTTTCCATTTCCATTTCCATTTCCATTTCCACGTCCATTTCCATTTCCATTTCCCTTTCCCTTTCCATTTCCATTTCCATTTCCATTTCCATTTTCCATCAATAATTTCCATTATTTCCATTCATTAATTTTTCCATCATTTCCATTTTCCATCATTAATTTCCATTATTTCCATCCATTAATTTTCCCATCAATTTTCTGCAAGAGGAAACTTTTGGTACAAAGTTTGTGACCCCTCAAAATCCCCATTCAGGAGGTTTCCTGGGAGAAGGAAATTCCCAGAACCTGCAGCCCTCGGGCAGGGGAAGGTGCTGGAGCCCCCAAACTCCATGTGGGATCATCAGGCTCCATCAGGGAGGAATTCCAGGAATGCCAAGAGCTGGAATTCACAGCTGGGGGTTGGATTTTGGGTGGAAAAACCGACAAATTGTAAATTCCAGAGGGGAGAAAAAGCAACAAAGGGAGGAGTTTCCTACTCCAGGGATTAAAGGTGTTTTAGGGGTTGGTTTGGGGTTTTCCCAACCCCAGAGCACTTGGAGCACTGAGATTTCCCAGCCCAGCCCTCCCAGCTCCTTAAATTCCCAAAAACCAGAGAATTCTCCCATTTTTTTTAGTGTAAAATCCACTTTTCCTATTATTTCCTCCAACCTCACAACCCTCACACCTTCCAGAGGAGAAATGTGTTGTCCCAGAGGGAAATTTGTGTTTTTAACTCTTTTTTTTTTTGGGTTGTTTTAATCCTAAAATTCCTCAAACACGGAGTGAGGAAACAGTTAAAGCCTCAGAGTTCACAGCAGGGATTAAAAACTCCCCCATTTTATTTGTTTATTGCCATTGTTCTCCTGCTGGTGCCTCAGTCACATCCAGAGGGTCACAGTCCAGTGGGAGAGCTGAGTTCTCACATGGAAGAATGAGGGATTCGTGCTTTTCTTTCTAAATTCTTTTTAAAAAAAACCCAAAAAAAACCTCATTTCCCAAGTAACTGGATCTCTGCGTTTGCAAATGGAGGAGAAAAATGTTTTAAAGTTGAGGAAATTCCATCCCCACAAACCCCTCAGGGAGGGATTGGACGGCCCAAAGTGTGGGAAGGGTTGGAAAATGGAGCAATAATGGAAAACAATGGTAAAAAGGGGTGGGAAAATATCAGAAAAGTACAAAATACTGAAAGAAAAAACGGTGACAGGGTTGTCAAAGATAAGGAGACATCAGGAATGGTTGGCAGGAGGGACAAAGATGGAAAAGGTGGATTTAATTGGGGGGGATTTCTTAGGAAAGGGAAAGGATGGAGCCTTTGGTGGGTGTGGGAGGAGGGTTGGGATGGAGATCTGGGAAAGGAACATTCCCAACACTCCAGGGGTGCCCAGGGTGGGATTGTTGGGGTCTGTGGGGCCAGGAGAGGGATCTGTGGTCCCTGGGCAGTGTCCCCTGTCCCTCAGGGCAGTGGCCATTCCCTGTCCCCTGGGATGGGAATTCCCAGCTGGGACAGGAATTCCCAGCGGGGATCCCAGGATGTCTCCCTGTCCCTGTCCCTGAGTCCAGTGGCCATTCCCTGTCCCCTGGGATGGGAATTCCCAGCTGGGACAGGAATTCCCAGTGGAGATCCTGGGGTGATCCCTGTCCCTGTCCCTGTCCCTGAGGGCAGTGGCCATTCCCCATCAGTTTTGGAGTTTGGTAACTCCAAAATTCCACAGGACAGGAATTCCTGGCTGGGGATCCCAGGATGACTCCCTGTCCTTGTCCCTGAGTCCAGTTACCATTCCCTGTCCCCTGGGATGGGAATTCCCAGCCGGGGACCCCAGAGTGACCCCTGTCCCTGTCCCTGAGGACAGTGTCCATTCCCTGTCCCCCGGGGCAGGAATTCCCAGCCAGGACAGGAATTCCCAGCCGGGACAGGAATTCCCGTTGGGGACCCCGGAGTGACCCTGTCCTGTCCCTGTCCCCAGTGCAGAGCTGCAGCGTGCGCTGCATGAACGGCGGGAGCTGCTCCGAGGAGTCCTGTCTGTGCCAGAAGGGATTCACCGGGACCTACTGCGGGCAGCGTGAGTGGGGATGGGAATGGGGTCAAGAACAGGAATGGGAATGGGAATGGGACGGGAATGGGAGCAGGAATGGGAACGGGAATGGGTTCTGCCAGTGCCAAAGGGATTCACTGGCACCTACTGTGGGCAGCGTGAATGACGGGGATGGGAATGGGGATGGGATGGGAATGAGGATGGAATGGGATGGGAATGGGGTCAGGAATGGGGATGGGGAAGGGGACGGGGATGGGGATGGGGATGGGAATGGGGATGGGGTCAAGAACAGGAATGGGAATGGGAATGGGAATGGGGATGGGAATGGGGATGGGAATGGGAATGAGAGCAGGAAAGGGGACAGGAACGGGTCCTGCCTGTGCCAGAAGAGATTCATTGGCACCTACTGTGGGCAGTGTGAGTGGGGACGGAAATGGGGATGGAGATGGGAACAGGAATAGGAATAGGAATGGGAATGGGGATGAGGATGGGGACAGCAATGGGATGGGAATGGGAATGAGGATGGGGACACGAATGGGATGGGAATGGGGATGGGAACGGGAGCAGGAATGAGAAAAGGTCCCCGGGACACTCCAACACCAGCACCGTGTTCTCCTTCCCTCAGAATCTCAGCCCTTTCTTGTGACTAACACAGACCCAGCTCTGTATCAAAATACAGACATTAAATAGAATTAATGGATTAATTTATTTCCCAGTATAATGTATATTAATATAATATAGATTTTCAATCTATTATAACATATAGATAATAGATATAAGTACTATTGTATATACTATATTGTGTATATATAATATATACATAATACAGAATATATAGATAAGATATGTTAAATAATCTAATATATAATATATTAATAATACAGAATGTAATGTGTAGGATATTCATAATATATCTCATATTAATATATATGATATTATATTACTATGTTTGAGATAATATATGCACAATATATGATATATAATATGCATTTATATATACAATTATATATCTCTATAATCATATATTCCCTTATTATATTACCATGATATAATTATATTTAGTACATTACCATTAATACATTATTATATCATTATATCAATTATAAATAATATATATTTATATATTTTATATATATTCTATCATGTAATACATTTTAAGGAGCCTTTAATAAGCGAATAAGCACAAAATCTTTGGAAGAATCTCTTATCAATTGGATCAATTCCCAAAATCCCAATTCCCAGGGAATCACTCCCCTTGAAGTCAATGAGGATTTTTAAAGCCAAAAATCCCCCAAACTCTCCCTCAGCTCCGCCTGATCCCTCGGTGCTGAAATCCTCCCAAAAGTTCAGCCAGAGGCAGAGGCTCCAGATGGAAAATTTCATCCCGAGCAGCAAAAGCTTGGGAAAATCCTCCGGAGCAGCAGCCCAGGCTGGGGCCGGGACGTGCAGCCCTCGCTACGTGCAGCTCCCGGCTCCACCCCGTTCTGGCCTGGCAGGACATCCCAGCCCGGCGGGGAATGCTGAATCCCCTGACCCCATCCGTCCATCCATCCATCCCTCCATCCACCCACCCATCCCTCCA
>SWJQ01000928.1:154823-178107 GCA_007252995.1 Zosterops borbonicus
AAATAAAAAAAGAGCAAAGAGAGAAGGAATTGCCAAGTTGGGGATGAATGAACTGATTCCACGCTTGGATTAAAGTGGAAAAAAAGAGAAAAAAAATCAGGATTTGTTGAGGTTTTACGGGAATGAGAACCCGGGGAGAAGGGCAGGGTTGAGCGCTGAAGGCACCGGGAGGAAAATCATTAAAAACACAAGAAAATTCCTGGTGCAAAACAGAGAGAGGGAAGATCAAAGCCAGACTGGGAGAACAACACCGAGTCCATAAATCACCACCAAAGAGGAGATTGTGGCCCTTTTTTAAATTATCCTGGAAGCAACAGGAAAAAACGGCACCGGAGGGAACAATTCTGGTATTTTTCGGGATTTTCGGGGGGTGGAATCGCCGCTTTTCCTGTCCTAATTCCAGGGTTTCTCTGCCAAGAATTTTTTGCTTTTTAACAGCCTTTCCTGTGCTGCAGGACAAAATCTGAGCTGTGCTATCAGTGAGGGAACGCCAGGGCCTCATCCAGGATTCCCAAAGGAATTTTTTTCCTGCGTCCAAAACCCATCCGGGGTGATAAGAGATAAATAAAAAAAAATCCACAAGGGAGACACCAGGAAAGGGAGTGGAAGGTTCCAATCCAGCTGTCGGGATTTGCCCATTTTTGGCCTCTCCAGGATAATTCTGTCAGAGAAACTCTGGGATTTACAAATCTCCTTTTTTCCTCGTCCCATTTATGTGTGAGGTGCTCAAAATCCGGGGCACAAAATGTCACCAGGGCACAAAAATCCTGAATTTCCTGATTTTTTTGCACCACAGGGAGCTCCCATAACCATTTCCTCACAAAACCCCTCCAAAGAGCTCCATTTTTTTGGGCTCATTTCTCTGGATTTTGGGTGGTTTTGGAGGTTCCATTTCCCTGGATTTTGGAAGTTCCATCTCCCTGGATTTTGGAGGTTCAATTTCCCTGGATTTTGAGGTTCCACTTCCCCAGATTTTGGGTGTGTTTTGAAGTTGAATTTCCCTGGATTTTTTGTGTTTTGGAGGCTCCATTTCCCTGGATTTTTGAGTTTCCATTTCCCTGGATTTTTGAGTTTCCATTTCCCTGGATTTTGAGGTTCCATTTCCTCAGATTCTGGGTGTTTTGGAGGTTCCATTTCCCTGGAATTTGGGTGGGTTTGGAGGTTCAATTTCCCTGGATTTTGGGTAGTTTTGGAGGTTCCATTTCCCTGAATTTTTGAGGTTCCATTTCCCTGGATTTTGGATGGGTTTGGAGATTCCATTTCCTTGGATTTTGGAGGTTCCATTTCCTCAGATTTTGGGTGTTTTGGAGTTTCCATTTCCCTGAATTTTGGAGTTTCCATTTCCCTGGATTTTCGAGGATTTGGAGATTCCATTTCCCTGGATTTTGGAGCTTCCATTTCTTGGATTTTGGGTGTTTTTAGAGCTTCCATTTCCCCCCTTTGTGGCCCCTTTTTCCGAGGTGAATCCCCGGTGCTGCCCCTGAACGATCCCCAGAATTTTCATTTTCTCCACCAAATCCCGGGCGTTTCCACCCCACGGAAAAATCAGAATTCCCACAAAGGTTGGGATTAACTCTGCAACCTTTGGCTTTTCCAACATTTTCAACCTTAATTGGACAAATCCAATTCCAATTCCAATCCCGGCTCCAAAATCAACGTTTGCCTTGAATCCTGCCATTGTCTGAGCAGGATCCTGATTTAATTCCCAACAGAAAGGTTGGAAAAGTCGGGAAGGAGCCAAGGCTGGAGTTGGCAGAATTCCCTGCCCAGAGCTGGGTGTTCATGAGGGAGGAATGAACCGGGTCACTCACAAAAGGAAAATTGAGAAGGAAAAATGTGGTGGGAGAAAGAATTGAAAGGAACAACAAAGCCCTCCCCGGGCTCAGGTTCCCGAAGTTCAGGATGTGAAAATCCTGGAGGAATTGGTTCCTTTCCTGCCCCTCGGAGATGGGAGTTTAATGAGGTGGATTTTTAGTTTTATTTTAATTTTTCGTGGGGTTTTATTTTGATTTTTCATGGATTTTCATGGGGCGGATTTTTATTTTTATTTTAATTTTTCGTGGGGTTTTATTTTAAGTTTTAATGGATTTTCATGGGGCGGATTTTTATTTTTATTTTAATTTTTCGTGGGGTTTTATTTTAAGTTTTAATGGATTTTCATGGGGCGGATTTTTATTTTTATTTTAATTTTTCGTGGGGTTTTATTTTAAGTTTTAATGGATTTTCATGGGGCGGATTTTTATTTTTATTTTAATTTTTCGTGGGGTTTTATTTTAAGTTTTAATGGATTTTCATGGGGCGGATTTTTATTTTTATTTTAATTTTTCGTGGGGTTTTATTTTAAGTTTTAATGGATTTTCATGGGGCGGATTTTTATTTTTATTTTAATTTTTCGTGGGGTTTTATTTTAAGTTTTAATGGATTTTCATGGGGCGGATTTTTATTTTTATTTTAATTTTTCGTGGGGTTTTATTTTAAGTTTTAATGGATTTTCATGGGGCGGATTTTTATTTTTATTTTAATTTTTCGTGGGGTTTTATTTTAAGTTTTAATGGATTTTCATGGGGCGGATTTTTATTTTTATTTTAATTTTTTTTTTGTGGGTTTTTATTTTAATTTTTAATGGATTTTCATGGGGCGGATTTTTATTTTTATTTTAATTTTTTTTTTGTGGGTTTTTATTTTAATTTTTCATCGATTTTCATGGGGTGGATTTTTCATGGATCTTTATTTTCATTTTCCATGGATTTTCATTTTCATTTTTCCTGGATTTTCATTTTTATTTTCCATGGATTTTCATTTTTATTTTTCATAGATTTTTATTTTTTATTGATTTTCATGGTGTGGATTTTNTTCATTTTTATTTTCCATGGATTTTCATTTTTATTTTTCATAGATTTTTATTTTTCATGGATTTTCATGGGGTGGATTTTTAATGGATTTTCATTTTCCATGGATCTTCATTTTAATTTTTCCTGGATTTTCATTTTTATTTTCCATGGATTTTCATTTTTATTTTTCCTGGATTTTCATTTTTATTTTCTATGGATTTTTATTTTCCATGGATTTTCACTTTTATTTTTCATAGATTTTCATTTTTCATGGATTTTCCATGGATTTTCATTTTTATTTTTTCACGGAGCCGCGATTTGAGGGAAGCTCTTGGATTCTCCCGGGTTTTTCAGGGGATTGGGGTTCATTCCTGCCCCGATGTTGTCCTGGGCTGAGGGAGGGATGTCAGAGGCACAAACCCATCAGCAGCTCCCAGGGCTTGGATCCTCCTCCAACATCCAAATCCTCTTCCAAAACCCAAACCCTCTTCCAATACCCAAATCTTCTTCCAAAACCCAAACCCTCTTCCAAAACCCAAATCTTCTTCCAATACCCAAATCCTCTTCCAAAACCCAACCCCTCTTCCAATACCCAAATCCTCTTTCTGGGAAGGATTTCCTGCTCTCCAACCTAAACCTCCCCAGTGGAGAGAAGCAGAGACCCCACAAATCCCCTCTGGGATAATTTTGGAGACCCTTTACATCCTCCAGCACCCCCAAAACCCATCTCTGTCTCCAGATGGACATTGACACCGTCCAGTTGTGTGAGCGGAAAAAATGAAATTTATTTTTGGGATTTAGGGTTTATATAAATTTTAGAACTTGATCAGTGATTGGGCCACGAGGTTGACACCTCCATGAGCTCACTGGTCAGGTTAGAAATCCATCAATTTGTCCTTTCCTCCAGGAAAGATTTGTAAATCTCACGATTTACAAAACATCATTCTTTGTTCACGTAATGAACGAGAAAACTCCAATCCAGAAACGCAAAACATCCGAAAGCCGAAAAGATCACGGTGACACCTCTATGNCAAATGCAAAACATCCGAAAGCTGAAAAAATCACGGCGACACCTCTATGGATTGAGTGTCCCCAAATGCGCCCTGGATCTGGGTGGGAAAAAGTGACTTTTGGCATCTCCCAGCTGGATTTTTTTTAATTTTGTGAACTTTTTTTGCAGACGTGGACGAGTGCGGGGCCATCCCCGGCGTGTGCGACGGCGGCGACTGCACCAACACCGTGGGCAGTTACGTGTGCTCCTGCCCCCGCGGCTTCGCCAGCAGCCCCGACGGCTCCCGCTGCCTCGGTGAGAGGGGAGAAAATGGGGTTTGGGCTGGGAGAGGGATGGGAGTGTTCGAAGAGGGAGCCGGGGTTGGTGGTGGGTGGGAAGGGATTGTTTTTACAGGTGGTTGTTGTTCTGTCCTGGTTGGGTTGTTCTGGTCTTTCTTCCTCTTGGGAATTTGTCCNAAATCCTCATGTTTGGGAAAATGATAAATTTTAATGGGAATGGAATTTTCTCCTGCTGTTTCCACTAGCCCTGGGATGAGTCATGGGGACATTCCCTTGAAACCAAGAGCTTCGAGGAACGAAAATAAATAAAATTAGAAAGCTCGGATTTAAAAATAATCCCGGAGCTGATTTAGCTGCAGTGGACTGTGACTCCACCTGAACTCCAGAATTCCCTTTTTGGGACGGGCTGGGTTTGTTTTGGCCAAACCCGGAGCTCCTGCTGGGCTGGGGCTGCCCTGGCACCCAAAATTTTGGGAGAATTTTGGGTTCGGGAGTATTTGATCCATTCCCAGCAAAGAANTTTTTTTTTTTTTTTTTAATGGCATTGCAAGAACTTCCTGTAGTTTTTTGCAGCTGGAAGAGCCACAGCCAGAGTTGGAGCTGATCCCCAGAGCCAGGAGATGATTTTAGTGCCTGCCCCAGGAGAAAATGATCAATAATCAATAGAATATAAATATAATATATAAATTTAATATAGAAATATAATATAAAAATATAATATAGAAACAATCAATAATCAATATAATATAAATGTAATATATAAATATAATATATAAATATAATATAAAAATATAATACATAAATAATAATCAATATAATATAAATGTAATATATAAATATAATATATAAATATAGAGATAATCAATAATCAATATGATATAAATATAATATAGAAATATAGTATGGAAATAATCAATAATCAATACAATATAAACATAATTTATAAATATAATATGGAAATAATATTCAATATAATAGAAATATAATATAGAAATATAATATGGAAATAATCAATAATCAATATAATAAAACATAATCTATAGATACAATATGGAAATAATCAATAATCAATACAATATGGACACAAAATGGTCACAAAATGGACATGAAATGGTCACAAAATGGGCCCAAAATGTGCATAAAATGGACACAAAATGGGCACAAATTGGGCACAAATCGGACGCAAAATGGTAAAAAAATGGACCCAAAATGGACCCAAAATGGTCAAAAAAATGGACACAAAATGGTCAAAAAATGGTCACAAAATGGACCCAAATGGGCACAAAATGGGCACAAAATGGTCACAAAATTGCCCCAAAATCGGCACAAAATGGACCCAAAATGGGCACAAAATGCTGCTGGGGTCAGGACACATCCCATGGGGTGGGTGCAGAATTTTTGGGGAATTTTCTGGGCTGGATAAACCCCCCTGCTGCTCCTGGGGTGGGGACACAACCCTTGGGGTGGTGAAGGCCCCCAGGTCCACCCTGGGATTGTTCCTTTTCCCCCCAGAATGAACAGGACCAACCCCCCCCTCCCATCCCGGCTGGATTTTGGCACCCCCAGGGCTCAGTCCCCACCTGGGAGCTCCGAGCTCTCTCTAATCCCATCTGGAATTTCCTCTCCCCTCCCTTCCCTCAGCATTTTCTGCTTTTCCAGGGGTTTTGTGCAAACCCAAAACACCCCCAGGGTTTTCTCCTCCCCTTCCCCAGGATTAGGAGCAGCTCCAGCCCCTGAATTCAATCCCGGCTTTTAAATCCCCCATTTCCCCCGGGTCTGACTTTTCTCCCCGCCGCTTTTTCAGTGGATAAAATTTCCTGAAAAGGGGCGATTCCAGCTCTGAGGGATTTGAGTCGGGGTCATTGCCCCCTGCAGGTCCCCGAGCTGTCCCAGGAGCAGCAGATCAAACAGCCCCGAGCAATTAATTCCAATTAATTTTCCCGAGGAAAGTGGCAGATACAGCACCGGGAGATTTTTTTTCCCCTTCATTAATTGACTTGAGAAAAAATAAATAAAAAAAAAAATAAAAAACAAGGTGGGAGAGGAAGGAGGGGAAGGTTGAAGGTTTTCCTGGAAGGGTTGGATGGTGCCAGGTGGAGATTGATGGATGTGGGAGCCCTCTGTCCCTTCTGTCCTCATTGTCCCCTGGGTCCCCTCTGTCCCCTGGGCCTTGGGCAGGAGCCACAACCCCCCAGCAGGGCCAGGGGAGGCTCAGGGGAGGCTCAGGGGGGTCGGACTGGGAGAGATTCCATCGGGAATGGGCCCTTGGGATGTGGCTGAGGGTGCTGGTGGCATCTTGTGACTGTGTGTTTTCTTCTTGTCTCTGTCCCATCCTTGTGTTCCTGTCCCTGTCCTTGTCCCTGTGTTCCTGTCCTTGTCCCTGTCTCCCCCTTGTCCCTCTCCTGTTCCCTCCCTGTCCCTGTCCCTGTGTCCCTGTCCCATCCCTGTTCCTGCTCCTGTCCCATCCCTGTCACTCTCCTTGTCCCCATCCTGTCCCATCCCTGTTTTGTCCCATCCTATCTCTGTTCCCGTCCTTTATCCCTCTCCCTGTCTCATCCCTGCCCCTCTCCTATCCCTATCCCCATCCTGTCCCATCCCTGTCCCATCCCTGTCCTGTTCCTGTCCCTTATCCCTCTCCCTGTCCCATCCCTGTCCCTGTCCCCATCCCTCTCCCATCCCTCTACCTGTCCCATCCCTCTCCCTGTCCCATCCCTCTCCCATCCCTCTCCCTGTCTCTGTCCCTGTGTCCCTGTTCCTGTGCCCCTGTCCCCATCCCTGTCTCTGTCCCCGTGTCCCTGTGTCTCTGTCCCTCTGTCCCTGTGTCCCTGTCCCCATCCCTGTCTCTGTCCCTGTGTCCCTGTCCCTCTGTCCCTGTGTCCCTGTCCCCATCCCCTGTCCCTGTGTCCCTGTGTCCCTGTGTCCCTGTCCCTGTCCTGTCCCCAGACCAGCGCCTGGGGACGTGTTTCTCGGCGCTGCTGGGGGGTCGCTGTGCCGGGGACATCCCAGGCCAGGCCAGCCGGATGCAGTGCTGCTGTGACTCGGGCCGCTGCTGGGCCATGGGCCAGACCCCCGAGGTGTGCCCGGTGCGGGGCTCGGGTGAGTGTCCCCCAAAACCAGCGCACCCCAAAACCAGTGCGCCCCAATCCTAAACCCAGTGCATCCCAAACCCCAGTGCACCCCAAAACCTAAACCCCAGTGCACCCCAAACCCCAGTGCACCCCAAACCTAAACCCAGGGCACCCCAAACCCCAAAACCCCAGTGTACCCCAAACCCCATAATTTCCTATCCCCATTCCCATAATTTCCCATTCCCATAATTTCCTATCCCCATTCCCATCATTTCCCATCTCCATTCCCATAATTTCCCATCCCCATTCCCATAATTTCCTATCCTCATTCCCATAATTTCCCGTCCCCGTTTCCATAATTTCCTTATCCTCATTCCCATCATTTCCCATCCCCATTCCCATAATTTCCCATCCCCATTCCCATAATTTCCTATCCCTACTGCTGGAAAAATCCCTATTTTTGTTCCAGACGAGTACCGCCGGCTCTGCATCGAGGGGCTCCCGGTCGTGCCAGGTTTTCCCGGGAATTATCCAGGAATTCCCGGATTTGTCCCCAACGGAGTCGGGCCAGGACTGAACGGGCCCGGCGGGATCGGCCCCAATGGGGCCAACGGGCAGGGAGGGATCCCGGGGCTGCCCGGGATGGGCCCTGGGAGCTCCAGTATTGGTAATTCCCGGTGTGATCCAGAGATGTCCGGCCCAGGGAGGGTCCCCAGGGCTGGAGGGGATGTCCTGGATCAGGGGACAGCAGGGATGTGACACCCGGGATGGGGAGAGGATGAGCCAGGGAATTATGTCTCTGATTCCCAAATGGGTTCCCAAAAGATCCAAAGAGGAGCAGAGTTTTACTGTCACCTCCTTGGTCTCATCATCCCCTGTTGCTCCCCATCTTGGGACCCTCTGACACCCCCCAGAGAGTTCCTGGGATACCCCAGGGCTCCCCAAATCTCCCTGGGCTCTCCAGGAGGTGCCACCAACATAGGGACATCCAAGGGCTCTGTGACCCTCCCTGTGCCCCCAGGAACTGCCACCACCCTGAGCCCTGGGGACACCCAAGGGCTCTGTGACCCATCCCATGCTCCACCCCAGGGCTCCCCAACCCTCCCAGTGTCCCCAGGAGCTGCCACCACCCTGGGGAGACCCAAGGGCTCTGTCCCTGAGCTCCCCAGAACTGCCACCACCCTGAGTCCTGGGGAACACCCAAGAGCTCTGTGACCCTCCCCATGCTCCCCCCAACCCTCCCTGTGCCCCCCAGGAACGGCCACGCTCAACCAGACCATCGACATCTGCAAACACTTCACCAACCTGTGCCTGAACGGGCGCTGCATCCCCACCCCGTCCAGCTACCGCTGCGAGTGCAACATGGGCTACAAACAGGACGTGAGAGGGGAGTGCATCGGTGAGTGGGGCCACGGCTCCAGGGTGTGCTGGTTTGAGAGCAAAACCAGTGAGAGGCTCCAAGTCAGGAATATGATTTAATAAGAAGAAAGGTAAAAAGGTAAAATAAAATAAAATAAATGCGATAATACAAAAGACAACTGACAGAGTCAGAACACAACCTGAGCAGGGTGGTGGGAGCAGTCCAGGTGAGGTGGTTCTTCCTGAAGGTGGGTTTTTTGGGTTTTTTCCCCTTGCAGATGTGGACGAGTGCTCGAGCAGCCCCTGTGTCCACGGTGACTGTGTCAACACCCCGGGCTCCTACCACTGCAAGTGCCACGAGGGCTTCCAGAGCACCCCCACCAAACAGGCCTGCATCGGTAAGGGAGGACAACAAAAAAACTCCTTGTCAAGTCGAGGAGTGAGAAGAGAAAGAGAAATTTTATTAAGGTTCGGGGTTTGAATGGGGTTTGGGGTTTGGTCAGAGGATGAGAGGGACACCTTGTCGCAGTCAGGGACATGAAAAGGACCACACTCAGGTAGAAGCAGGAAAAAGAAGGTCAGTTTGTGATGATTTAGGGTTTATATGGTATTTGGGATACCCAAATGGCATATATACCATCTATATATGGTATATATTTATATGGTATATACCATATATACCATATATATTTGGTGTATTTGGTCAAGGATTGGTGATGAGAGAAACACTCTCTGAGCCCAGTGGTCAGTCCAGAAGTCCATCACTTAGAGGAATGAAAATATACATTGTTTTGAGAGATTCCAAAGGAAAATATGTCAACAACCATCAGAAGGACAAAATATGAGTCTTTATTTTTCTTACAATTTGGGAGAAAGCTCCAGTCTGAGAATGAAAACATCAGAAGGCTGAAAAAATCAAGGCAACAGCTGTTCCTTCATTTTTTTTTTGGAGGGCAGAGGGGTCAGCAGAGCTCTTGGCACCACAAAAGGGTTGTAGGGGTGAAATGCAGTGAGGAATGTCAGGTTTGGGATGGGATCTGCCCAGGAGAAGTTTCCTCCATCTTAAAATTTTCTGGTGGCAATGGAGGGACCTGCAGAGTCCTCCCCAAGAACAGAATTCTCCCACTTTATTTGACAAAAGGGGGGGACAGAATTTGACAATTCTGGGCCACAATTGGTGCAGGTGCAGGATTTCCTGCAAGGCTGCACTGCCAAAAAATAGAGACGGGAAGGGAATGTTCCCCCACGGCAACAACCAAGCAAAGGCAGATTTCCACTGGAAATCCACTTGGTAGTTCCCAAGAAATCTTGATTTCCCTTTGAAATCTTGATTTTCTTCCTCTCTTTCTGACAAAGTGGCTTCCAAACTGCCGGGCAAAGTGAAATTATTCTGATTCTCCCAGCGGAATTTTTTTTTGGGGGGGCGAATTCCCGCATCCGAGGGTTTCTCACCAAAAATTAATAAATTAATATCAAACCAGAAATTAATATCAAACCGGGGCTGCTCCTGCCCTCTTCTTGCTCCCACTTTTTGGGGGTGTTTTCCCCTCCTTGCAGACATCGACGAGTGCATCATGAACGGGGTGATGTGCAGGAACGGGCGCTGCGTCAACACCGACGGCAGCTTCCAGTGCATCTGCAACGCCGGCTTCGAGATCACCCCCGACGGCAAGAACTGCGTGGGTGAGGCTGCTGTGCATGCTCAGGGTCATCCTGGGGCAGGGATCTGGGGTGTCCCCCAAGGACAGGGAGGTGTTTCCTTGGAAAAATGTGTGGGTGAGGCTGCTGTGCACGACCCTCAGCCTGGGGGAGTGATTCCCCAAGGACAGGGAGGTGTTTCCATGAGAAACTGTGTAGGTGAGGCGTCACCCTCACCCTGGGGCAGTGATTTGGGGTGTCCCCCAAGGACAGAAAGGTGTTTCCATGAGAAACGGAGGCTCCTGTGCATGTTCAGGGTCACCCTCACCCCTGGGGAATTGATCCCCCGAGGACAGGGAGGTGTTTCCATGAGAAACTGCCTGGATGAGGCTCCTGGGGAGGGAGGTTTTGGGGACACAGGGAGGGTTTGGGGGCACAGGGAGGATTTGGGGGCACAGGGAGGATTTGGGGGCCCAAGGAGGGTTTGGGGGCCCAAGGAGGGGTTTGGGGGCACAGGGGAGAGGGTCTTGCTGCAGCTCTGTGCCCCCAGACCACGACGAGTGTGCCACCACCAACATGTGCCTGAACGGGATGTGCATCAACGAGGACGGGAGCTTCAAGTGCATCTGCAAGCCCGGCTTTGTGCTGGCCCCCAACGGGCGCTACTGCGTGGGTGAGGGAATGATCCCTTCCAGTTCCAGTCCCAGTCCCAGTCCCAGTCCCAGTCCCAGTCCCGGCCCCAGTCCCGGCCCCAATCCCAGTCCCAGTCCCAGTTCCAGTCCCAGTCCCAGTCCCAGTCCCAGTCCCTTGTCTGGGTGTCCTGAGCCCTGTCCGTGTGTCCTGAGTCTCTCTCTGTGTGACCTGATCCTTGTCCCTTGTCCTGAGACTCTCTGCGTGTCCTGAGCCCCCGTCAGTGTGTCCCCATCCTCTCTCCTCATGCCCCAACCCTCACTCCGTGCATCCCAACCCTCTCCCCGTATGTTCTAACCCTCTTTCTGTGTTCCAGCCCTCTCCCCGTGTGTCCCAGTCCCCTCTCTCATGTCCCAACCCTCTCCCAGTGTATCCCAATCCTCTCCCTGTGTCCCAGTCCTCTCTCCTAATGTCCCAGCCCTCTTTCCATTTATCCCAGCCCTCTCTCCTCATATCCCACCCCTCTCCTCATGTGTCCCAACCCTCTCCCCATGCATCCCAGACCTCTCCCAGTGTGTCCCAGTCCTCTCTCTCATATCCCAACCCTCTCTCCATGTGTCCAAGCCCTCTCTCCATGTGTTCCAACCCTCTCCCCATGCATCCCAACCCTCTCCTCATGTGTCCCAGACCTCTCCCCATGCGTCCCAACCCTCTCTTTGTGTCCCAACCCTCTCCCCATGTGTCCCAACCGTGCCCCATGCATCCCAACTCTCTCCCCAC
This sequence comes from Zosterops borbonicus, assembly GCA_007252995.1. Taxonomy (NCBI): domain Eukaryota; kingdom Metazoa; phylum Chordata; class Aves; order Passeriformes; family Zosteropidae; genus Zosterops; species Zosterops borbonicus. The sequence goes on from SWJQ01000928.1 coordinate 166,420, forward strand.
GCATCCCACCCCTCTCCCCACATATCCCACCCCCCAAACTCACCCCCTTTCCCCTCCTCTGCCCCGTCCCCAGACATCGACGAGTGCGAGACGCCCGGGATCTGCATGAACGGCTGGTGCATCAACACGGAGGGCTCGTTCCGCTGCGAGTGCCTGGGGGGCCTGGCCATCGGCGTGGACGGCCGGGTGTGTGTGGACACCCACATGCGCAGCACCTGCTACGGGGGCATCAAAAAGGGCTCCTGTGCCCGTCCCTTCCCCGGCGCCGTCACCAAATCCGAGTGTTGCTGCGCCAACCCCGACCATGGGTTCGGGGAGCCCTGCCAGCCCTGCCCTGCCAAGAACTCTGGTGAGGCTGGGCCTGGGTGGGTCACTGGGGTGGTTTGGAGAGCTGTGGGAATGGAGAAATGGGTGCTGGGCAGCATATAGTAAAGTGCATAAAATATATATTATATATATAGTATAATATAATATAATGTAATATAATATAATATAAATATTATATAATATACTGGATAATATATTATATATGATGTATGTATATATAATACATTATATTATATTTATAATGTATATTATGTATATACTATATATATATATAAAAAATATATATAATTAATCTGGGGCTTCAGGGAGCCCTGCCAGCCCTGCCCCACCAAGAACTCTGGTGAATCTGTGTCTAGGTGGGTCACTGGGGTGGTTTGGGCAATCTGGAGGACTGTAGGAATAGAGAAAGGAGTGCCAGGGAGCCAAAAAGTGCATATAATATCTCTTATATAATATCTAGTATAATATATAATATATAACATAATATATAATATGTTATATGTTATAGATATATATTTTAATATATTTATATATATTATATATTGCATAATATATAAAATATTATTATATATAATATTATATTGTATTATATATAGTGTATGTATTTTTATATTTTTTATTTATATTATTATATAATTTATTTTATTAAATCTGGGACTTTGGGGAGCTCTGCCAGCCCTGCCTGGCCAAGAACTCCAGTCCTGGCTGTGCCAGGAGCAGGGAAGGTGCTCAGGAATCTCCTGGGATGATTTGGGCAGCCTGGAGAACTGTAAGAATGGGGAAAGAGACTCCAGGGAGCCAAAAAATGGGGAATGGGTGCCCAAATCTGTCGCTGGGATGTCAGAGCTGGGAGTCCCAGCATTAAAACGCACAAAGTCGCATCACCAAGGCCGGGAGAGCTCAAGGAGGGTTGAGACAACACTCCCAGGCTCAGGGTGGGGATTTTTGGGGTGTCTGGGGTTGGGCTGGACCATCCTTGGGGTGTTTGTGTTGTGTGAGCACAAACTGCCCCTCTGGGAGGGAAATATGGAACCCTCGGGGGGTTGGGGAATGTCCCCACGGGGAATGTCCTGCCCCACTGGTGACTCTGCTCTGCTCTGTCCTCACAGCGGAATTCCAGGCGCTCTGCAGCAGCGGCATCGGCATCACGGCCGACGGCAGAGGTGGGTGCAGGATCCCCCAGGGATCCCTCAGGGACGTGCAGGATTCCCCAGGGATTCCCCAGGGATGTGCAGAATTCCCCAGGGATTCNTATACTGGATAATATATTATATATGATGTATGTATATATAATACATTATATTATATTTATAATGTATATTATGTATATACTATATATATATATAAAAAATATATATAATTAATCTGGGGCTTCAGGGAGCCCTGCCAGCCCTGCCCCACCAAGAACTCTGGTGAATCTGTGTCTAGGTGGGTCACTGGGGTGGTTTGGGCAATCTGGAGGACTGTAGGAATAGAGAAAGGAGTGCCAGGGAGCCAAAAAGTGCATATAATATCTCTTATATAATATCTAGTATAATATATAATATATAACATAATATATAATATGTTATATGTTATAGATATATATTTTAATATATTTATATATATTATATATTGCATAATATATAAAATATTATTATATATAATATTATATTGTATTATATATAGTGTATGTATTTTTATATTTTTTATTTATATTATTATATAATTTATTTTATTAAATCTGGGACTTTGGGGAGCTCTGCCAGCCCTGCCTGGCCAAGAACTCCAGTCCTGGCTGTGCCAGGAGCAGGGAAGGTGCTCAGGAATCTCCTGGGATGATTTGGGCAGCCTGGAGAACTGTAAGAATGGGGAAAGAGACTCCAGGGAGCCAAAAAATGGGGAATGGGTGCCCAAATCTGTCGCTGGGATGTCAGAGCTGGGAGTCCCAGCATTAAAACGCACAAAGTCGCATCACCAAGGCCGGGAGAGCTCAAGGAGGGTTGAGACAACACTCCCAGGCTCAGGGTGGGGATTTTTGGGGTGCCTGGGGTTGGGCTGGACCATCCTTGGGGTGTTTGTGTTGTGTGAGCACAAACTGCCCCTCTGGGAGGGAAATATGGAACCCTCGGGGGGTTGGGGAATGTCCCCACGGGGAATGTCCTGCCCCACTGGTGACTCTGCTCTGCTCTGTCCTCACAGCGGAATTCCAGGCGCTCTGCAGCAGCGGCATCGGCATCACGGCCGACGGCAGAGGTGGGTGCAGGATCCCCCAGGGATCCCTCAGGGACGTGCAGGATTCCCCAGGGATTCCCCAGGGATGTGCAGAATTCCCCAGGGATTCCTCAGGAATGTGCAGGATCCCTCAAGGACATGCAGGATCTCTCAAGGATGTGCAGGATTCCCCAGGGACATGCAGGATTCCTCGAGGATGTGCAGGATCCCTCAGGAATTTGCAGGATTTCCCCAGGATGTTCAGGATCCCTCAGGGATGTGCAGGAGGCCCCAGGGATTCCTCAGGGATGTGCAGGATCCTTCAGGAATGATCAGGATCCCTCAGAGATGTGCAAGATCCCCCAGGGATGTGCAAGATTCCCCAGAGACGTGCAGGATCCCTCAGGGATGTGCAGGAGGCCCCAGGGATTCCTCAGGGATGTTCAGGATCCCTCAGGGACATTCAGGATTCCCCAGGGAGGATGTGCAGGATCCCTCAGGAATTTGCAGGATTCCTCATTGACGTGCAGGGTTCCCCCAGGGATGTGCAGGATTCCCCAGGGATGTTCAGGATCCCTCAGGAACATGCAGGATCCCTCAGGGATGTGCAGGATCCCTCAGGAACGATCAGGATCTCTCAGGGAAATGCAGGAGTCCCCAGGGATATTCAGGATCTCTCAGGGATGTTCAGGATCCCTCAGGGATGTGCAGGAGTCCCCAGGGACATGCAGGATCCCTCAGGGATGTGCAGGATCCCTCAAAGATGTTCAGGATTCTCCAGGAATTTGCAGGATTCCCCAGGGATATTCAGGATTCCTCCTGCAGGATTCCCTGAGCACCCTCAGCTGTTTTCCTGGATCAGGGATGGATCAGGGGGAGCTGTGCTGGGCCAGACTGGGCTCTGCTCCCCCCTGGGATGGCCCTGAACACTGGGACCCTGCCCTTGTCCCCTGCTCTGCCCTCCAGCTCCTCCTGGGGCTGTGCCAGGCACAGGGGGGTGACAAATGAGGCTGTTGGAGATCCAAGAGAGGTGGCAGTGCCAGCCCTGGGCAGGGCTTGGACCAGCAGGGAGAGCCCAGAGCAGCCCTGGCCAAGCCTTGGGGATGGGAAGGAGCCAGAGGAGAAGCTCCAGTGGCTCCTCGGGCTCCCATCCAGGGCTCCGTGTCCTGGCCAGGGGAAATCCCATGGGAATGGTCAGAATCCTTCCAGCAAGGCCAGGCTGTGGTCATTCCATCCTGCCTGGAGCCAGGGCTGACTCAGAGCTCTGAGCTGTGATTCCCTGGATGCTCAGAGCTCTCCAGGCTGTGATTCCCTGGATGTTCAGAGCTCTCCAGGCTGTGATTCCAGGCTGTGATTCCCTGGATGTTCAGACCCTCCAGGCTGTGATTCCCTGGATGTTTAGAGCTGACATTCCCTGGATGCTCAGAGCTCTCCCAGCTCTGATTCCCTGGATTCTCAGACCCTCCAGGCTGTGATTCCCCGGATGCTCAGAGTTCTCCAGACTGGGATTCCCTGGCTGGAACTGAGCTCCAGGAGTGTGGGGACAAAGGCCAGAAGTACCTGGACATCTGTGGCCATCTGGCTGTGCAGGGACCCTGCAGGGCCAGCACAGCCTGGGCTGGGCTAGGCTGGGACTCACAGGGTGAAATCTCTGCCCTGGCACCAGGGATTGGCCCCAAAGGAGGAGAAGAAGGGATGATCCTGCAGGGAAGGGATGATGCTGCAGGGAAGGGACAGGGCCCACCTGGCTGCCACCCTTCAGGATCACTCAGTGCTCAGTCCAGGGATAATCAAAGGGCCTGAGCTCAGTACTGGGATAAAAACAACTCTGAGATGTCACACAAGGAACTGAGAGCCCTTGACATAAAACTGGGCTTATCCCAGCCCCTGATCCAGCTCTCTCCTGCTGAGCTCAGAGCCTTGGGCTGGGTCAGGACAGGGAGAAAGAAGCACATCCTTGGATCCAAACACATCCAAAGCCAGGCTGGACAGGGCTTGGAGCAGCCTGGAAGGCTGAAAATGGAATGAGATGAGGTTTAAAGTCCCTCCCAACCCAAATCATTGTGAGGCTCCATGATTCCTCCAGAGAAGAAGCAGGAGGTGTGTCATGAGCAGAACATGAAACAACGACACTCACTGTCAGGTTGAGAGTGAGGAAAAACGCGTTTATTTTGGGGATTTCAACTTATATAATTTTTGGGATTTGATCAAAGATTGGGGGACGAGAGGAACACCCCTCTGACCCCTGGGGTGAAACCAGCAGTCTGTCACAGAGAGAAACCCAAAAACAATCTACTTTATATTAAATGGATGAGAACCTCCATCAGAAATACTCAAACAAAATCAAAAGGCTGAAAAATCAGGGCGACAGAGGTGGGGAATTTTCTGTCTCTGCATTCACTGGGCTCCCTCTCAGGTCCCTCTTTTCCCTGCCAGACATCAACGAGTGCGCCCTGAACCCCGATATCTGCCCCAACGGGATGTGCGAGAACCTGCGGGGCAGTTACCGCTGCATCTGCAACCTGGGCTACGAGTCCGACCCCACGGGCAAGAACTGCGTGGGTGAGTCACTTTTTGGGGGTCCCTGGTGCCTCCAGGAGCTGCTGATCCCCCCAAAAATCCTCCCCAGGTGTTGGGCTGGAGAAGGAACGGGGAGGGTGGAAGGTGGGTTGGGATAAGGGTGGTTCAGCAGGGGAAGGAAAAGAGGAAGGTGGAGTTTGTGGGTTGGGATAAGGATTGGATGATAAGGAAAACAAGGAATTTTTTCCTGGAAGGTTTTCAGCTCCTCTCAGGAGAGCAGGGGAGACTTCATGAGTTCTTTGTGAAGGAAAAGAGCAGAGACAGCTCTGATTTCTGCTCTGGGAGCAGAGAGAGGAGCCAGGGAACACCTGGAGCTGTTTCAGGGGTCGGGATGGAGATCAGGGGAAGATTCTTTCCCCCCTGGGCACTGAATTCCCAAAGGGAACGGGCACATCCAGAGCTCCAGTAGAGTCTGGGATTGTTGGATCAACCATCCCATGAGTCCTGTGATTGTGTGGGGTGGGAAATTACCCCTCTCCAGCCCAAAGCAGCTGACAGACGCCACCATCTGTCCCCAGATGTGGACGAGTGCAGCGTCAACCGTCTGCTGTGTGACAACGGGCTGTGCAGGAACACCCCGGGCAGCTACACCTGCACCTGCCCCAAGGGCTTCGTGTTCCGCACCGAGACCGACACCTGCGAAGGTAACGGGGCCACCAGGGCTGGGGGTAAAAAACCCCACAGACTGAGGGTGAAAGAGGATGTGAAAAGAACCAACTCATCCATCAGGATGTGAGATGAAAAGGGAAAGTTATTTGGGGGTCTTGATTTATGTTGTTTTTGGGGTTTGGTTGAGGATTGAGGGGTGAGAGGAACATCCCTCTGGGTGTTCATCCCTCTGAGCCCAGTGGTCAACTCAAAAGTCCATCAATTTGTCTTTTCCCCATGGAAAGAATGTGTTTTTACAAAAATATCAGTCTTTACTTTTCTTACAATTTGAGAGAAAGCTCCAGTAGAAATGAAAAACAATCAGAAGGCTGAAAAATCAAGGCAAAACCTGAGCTCCTGCCTGGGACTGGGAATCCCTGATTTCCTCTGCACCCCACTGCTCTGGGCTGCAGAACTTTGGGGTTCTGTGGGTTTTACATCATTTTTAGGGTTTTACCTCATTTTTTAGGGTTTTACCTCATTTTTTTAGGGTTTTTTCCCCATGGTTTTTAGTGGTATTTCACACCGGGTTCAAAGCATTTGGACACCTGACCCCAAAACATCCGAGCCTGGAAAAACCAAGAGTCGTTTCCTCCAGGGCCATAAAATCTGAGCTTGAGGCTTGACCAAAATTGAAGGTTTGGGGAGTTGGGTTGAAAGGCTGTGATTTGGAGAGGAAGAAATGGTTTCCTGTGTGCAGAGGACTCAAATATTTGAGAAGTGGCACTTTGCACACAAATGCCTCAACTGTCCTCAATCCAAATAATTTTTTTTAAAATCATGTATTTTTTAAATTGTTACTGGAGCTGCCTGTGTTACAGGTTTATGCTTATATTTTCTGTATTTATATGGAATATGTATATAGTTTATAATCTATTCTTTATATAATACATTATGTAGTATTTGTTGCATTCTATGTTATGTTATTGTAGAATATGTTATTTCTTATGTGTAATATAATATATAATATATAATATATAATATATAGCATATAATATATACTATATAATATATAGTATATAATATATAATACATAATACATAATATATAATATATAGTATATAGTATATAACACAATATATAATATATAATATATAATATACTATATATATGATATATTATGCATAATGTATAATACATAATATATTAGATATTAGATATTTTTATATGTATTATATATAATTATTATATTGTAGATTATAGAATATAGATTATATTAATTATATTGTATATTATGTATTATATAATGTATAGAGTGTATATTATAGAATAGAATCTAGAATAAATAATATATCTATATTACAATAATTATAATATATAACATACCAGATTATATATTTAATATATATATGATGTACTATATAATAGAATATTAGTATTTATATATTTGATATAAACATATTTGTATCTCTTTTAAATTGATGCAATTATCTTAAATTTCATTATTACACTTAACTCAAAAAACCCAATTTAAACCCACCACTCTTCACACTCTCCTCTCTCACCTCCTCCATGACCTCTGACCCTCTGACCCTTTGTCCCCTTGTCCCCTTGTCCCTTTGTCCCCTTATCCCCTTATCCCCTTGTCCCCTTGTCCCTTCGTCCCTTTGTCCCCTTGTCCCTTTGTCCCCTTGTCCCCTTGTCCCTTTGTCCCCTTATCCCCATATCCTCTTGTCCCCTTGTCCCTTTATCCCTTTGTCCCTTGTCCCCTTGTCCCTTGTCCCCTTGTTCCTTGTCCCCGCAGACATCAACGAGTGCACGTCCAACCCGTGTGTGAACGGGCTGTGCCGGAACAACGCCGGCTCCTTCGCCTGCGAGTGCTCCCCGGGCAGCAAACTGGACCCCAGCGGGACCATCTGTGTGGGTGAGCGGGGCCAGCTGGGTGACATCGCCAGCCGTGTCACCTGCAGGGTCACCTGGCCCAGCACAGGGAGCGCCACAGGGCCGGATGGGTGGGCAGGGTCAAAGAGAACACAAGAAGAACCACATTCATCCATCAGGGTGTGGGATGGAAAAGGAAAAAGGGAAGTTTATTTGGGGATCTCCACAAGGTGGGATTGTTGGGGAGTGTCAAAGAGGGCACAAAAAGAGCCAAAGTCACCCATCAGGATGTGAGATGAAATGGAAAAAGGGAAGTGTATTTGGGGATCTCCATAGAGTGGGATGCTGGGGAGTGTCAAAGAGGACATGAGAAGAGCCAAACTCACCCATCGGGATGTGGGATGGAAAAGGAAAAGGGAAGGTTTTTTGGGGATCTCCACAAAGGTAGGATTGTTGGGGAGTGTCAAAAGGGAGTGTCACAGGGAGCGCCACAGGGCCGGATGGGTGGGCAGGGTCAAAGAGAACACAAGAAGAACCACATTCATCCATCAGGGTGTGGGATGGAAAAGGAAAAAGGGAAGTTTATTTGGGGATCTCCACAAGGTGGGATTGTTGGGGAGTGTCAAAGAGGGCACAAAAAGAGCCAAAGTCACCCATCAGGATGTGAGATGAAATGGAAAAAGGGAAGTGTATTTGGGGATCTCCATAGAGTGGGATGCTGGGGAGTGTCAAAGAGGACATGAGAAGAGCCAAACTCACCCATCGGGATGTGGGATGGAAAAGGAAAAGGGAAGGTTTTTTGGGGATCTCCACAAAGGTAGGATTGTTGGGGAGTGTCAAAAGGGAGTGTCACAGGGAGCGTCACAGGGCTGGATGGGTGGGCAGGGTCAAAGAGAACACAAGAAGAACCACATTCATCCATCAGGATGTCAGATGGAAAAGGAAAAAGGGAAGTTTATTTGGGGAGCTCCACAGGGTGGGATTGTTGGGGAGTGTCAAAGAGGACACANATGTCAGATGGAAAAGGAAAAAGGGAAGTTTATTTGGGGAGCTCCACAGGGTGGGATTGTTGGGGAGTGTCAAAGAGGACACAAAAAGAGCCAAACTCAGCCATCAGGATGTGGGATGGAAAAGAAAAAAAGGAAGTTTATTTGGGGATCTCCATAGGGTGGGATTGCTGGGGAGTGTCAAAGAGAACACAAGAAGAACCACAGTCACCCATCAGGATATGAGATGGAAAAGGAAAAAAGGAAGTTTATTTGGGGATCTCTACAGGGTGGGATGTTGGGGAGTGTCAAAGAGGGCATGAGAAGAACCACATTCACTCATCAGGATGTGAGATGGAAAAGGAAAAAGGGAAGTTTATTTGGGGATCTCCACAGGTTGGGGAGTGTCAAAGAGGACACAAAAAGAACCACAGTCACCCATCAGGATGTGAGATGGAAAGGAAAAAAGGAAGTTTATTTGGGGATCTCCATAGGGTGGCATTGTTGGGGAGTGTCAAATAGTGTCATGATCAGAATTCGATTTTACTCAGGTTTATCCAAGAATTTATATATCATCTCAGTAAGGTTAATAATTTCTACTACAATAATTAGCTTAAAAGATCATACAAGCAACTCACGTATTTTCCAACATCTTCACCATAGGGGGTTGATTGAACCTTCTCCCTTAAGCAAATTTTTAATCCCATCCTCTCAATAAACTCAAAATTCTGTTTCTCCTCATCATGGCATCCTAATCACCGGACTATTAAGTCTTATTAATTAAGTCTGTCTCACTTTAATGAATCCCCCCCTGTCCCTGCAGACAGCATGAAGGGCACCTGCTGGCTCAACATCCAGGACGGGCGTTGTGAGGTCAACATCAACGGGGCCACGCTGAAATCCGAGTGCTGCGCCACCCTGGGGGCGGCCTGGGGCAGCCCCTGCGAGCGCTGCGAGATTGGTGAGACTCTGTGGGGTCTGGGTGGGGCTGTACTGGGCTGTACTGGGACTGTGCAGGGTTGTACTGGGCTGTACTGAGTTGTACTGGGCTGTACTGGGTTGTGCTTGGTTGTACTGGGCTGTACTGGGCCGTGCCAAGCTCTGATGGGCTGTACTGGGCTGTACTGGGTTGTACTGGGCTGTACTGGGCTGTACTGGGTTGTACTGGGCTGTACTGGGCTGTACTGGGTTGTACTGGGCTGTACTGGGTTTTACTGGGCTGTACTGGGCTGTACTGAGTTGTACTGGGCTGTGCGGGTTATACTGGGTTTTACTGGGCTGTACTGGGCTGTACTGGGTTGTACTGGGCTGTACTGGGTTTTACTGGGCTGTACTGGGCTGTACTGGGTTGTACTGGGCTGTACTGGGCTGTACTGGGCTGTACTGGGCTGTGCGGGTTATACTGGGTTTTACTGGGCTGTACTGGGCCCGGCTATTCCCAAGGGAATTCTGGGAATATCCCAGCCGGGGGCTGGGATGGAGATCAAGAGCAGGAAAACCCCCCATGGGGTGGTTGGGGGGTCAGCACTGACCCCAAGAACACTCCCAGGGTCAGGGTGGGATTGTCGGGTGCTGTGAAGGGCCAGGGGTCGGGCCCAGTGGTCTCGTGGGTCCCTCCCAGCTCTGGATATTCCCGGATTCTGTGGATCCCTTGGTGACATTCCTGTCCTTTCCCCGCAGACACGGCCTGTCCCCGGGGCTACGCCCGCATGAAGGGGGTCACCTGTGAAGGTAAAGTGCTGCAGGGGGGGAAATCTGAAAATCTGCTTTTCTTGGGAATGGGAGCCTTGTTTTCCTGCTGCTCTCCTGCTTTTCTGAGTCCTGGGGACATCTCCACTCTCTGGTCGTGTGTCTGTCTGTCCGTGTGTCTGTGTGTCTGTCTGTGTGTCTGTGCCCAGGTCCCAGCTCCCTTTCTGCCCAGTTTCCATGGATAAAGGTTTCCATGGATAAAAGTTTCCATGGATAAGTTGTCACTCAGAGCCTGGTGGGCATCTCTGGGCTCTTCTCTCCTCCTCCTCTTCATCCAGGAGCCCCTTGGTGCCCCTCTGGCTGTGTCCCCTGTGCCACCCTTCACTGTCCCCACCCCTGTGCTGTCCCTCACTGTCCCCACCCTCACTGTCCCCACCCCTGTGCTGTCCTTCACCTGTCCCCATCCCTGCGCCATGTCCCCACCCCTGTGCTGTCCCTAACTGTCCCCTCTCTCACCTGTCCCCATCCCCGTGCTGTCCCTCACTGTCCCCACCCTCACCTGTCCCCATCCCTGTGCCACCCCTGTGCTGTCCCCACTCCTGTGCCATGTCCCCATCCCTGTGCCATGTCCCCACCGCTGTGCCATGTCCCCACTGTCCCCATCCCTGTGCTGTCCATCACTGTCCCCACCCTTGTGCTGTCCCTCATCTGTCCCCATCCCTGTGCCACCCTTCACCTGTCCCCACCCCTGTGCCATGTCCCCAGCCCTGTGCCATGTCTCCATTCCTGTGCCATGTCCCCACCCCTGTGCCATGTCCCCACTGTCCCCACCCTGTGCCCTGTCCCCACCCGTGCCATCCCTCACTGTCCCCTCCCCGTGTCGCAGACGTGAACGAGTGCGAGGTGTTCCCGGGCGTGTGTCCCAACGGGCGCTGTGTCAACTCCGCTGGCTCCTTCCGCTGCGAGTGCCCCGAGGGGCTCACCCTGGACGGCTCTGCCAGGACCTGTGTGGGTAAGGGCCCCCCATCCTGCCCTCCTGGCTGCTCCCTCCACACCAGGAATTCTTTGGGATACCAGAAAAAAAAACCCCAAACCAGGAATTCTTTGGGATACCTGGAAAAACCCCAAAATCTCAAACCCAAACCCTGGGCGCACCAAACCCAAACCCTGGGCACACCAAACCCAAACCCAAACCCTGGGCACAGCAAACCCAAACCCTGGGCACACCAAACCCAAACCCTGAGCACACCAAACCCTGGGCACACCAAACCCAAGCCCTGGGCACACCAAACCCAAACCCTGAGCACACCAAACCCTGGGCACACCAAACCCAAGCCCTGGGCACACCAAACCCAAACCCTGAGCACACCAAACCCTGGTCAAACCAAACCCAAACCCTGAGCACACCAAACCCAAACCCTGGGCACAGCAAACCCAAACCCTG
>SWJQ01000928.1:206331-224737 GCA_007252995.1 Zosterops borbonicus
TTAAGTCTGTCTTACTCTTGTGAATCCCCATATTTACTTATATATATTTTATACAGAGGGCCCAGATTGGTCCAAGGAGGTCACAACCTCCTGACCTGATTGGTCACTCTTAATCAAGTTCTCTCTCAGAGAACAACTATGCAGAACATACAGATAATTTCTAAGAATACGATATTGTTTACATGAAGCAGCGTGAGAATCAGGCTGCAAAGGTTCAAATACCTAAAAGCAAGAAATGCAAGGGTGACATGTCCCCAGCTCCTGGACACCCCATCCCATCCTTCCCGAGGGGTTCAGGCCACCCAAGGGTGTCACTAGGCCCAAATCCCTGTTGGGAACAAGGCAGGACCGGCTCAAGGGGCAGAGGATGCTCAGGGATGATGCGGAAGGGTTGAAGGGTAGGACAAGGGTGGTGTCCAGCCCCCAAAACCCCTCTCAGCTCTTCTGGTGACCTCTGGTTGTGTCCCTGCTGCTCTCAGACATCAACGAATGCGAAGAGGAGCCCAATATTTGTCTCTTTGGGACGTGCACCAACACCCCCGGCAGCTTCCAGTGCGTGTGTCCCCCGGGCTTTGTGCTGTCCGACAACGGGCGCCGCTGCTTCGGTCAGTGCAGCCGCTGCTGGGCGGGAGGGAGCGGAATTCCAGGGAATTTCCCTCATCTTGGAACCTCCTCGTCCTCCCCCAGACACTCGTCAGAGTTTCTGCTTCACTCGCTTCGATAACGGGAAGTGCTCGGTGCCCAAAGCCTTCAACACCACCAAGGCTCGGTGCTGCTGCAGCAAAATGCCCGGGGAGGGCTGGGGAGACCCCTGCGAGCTGTGCCCGCAGGAGGGGAACGGTACAGAGGGGACAGGGGCGGGGGTGTGCCCGGGGAGAGATGGGGTGTCCCCAGGGAGAGATGGGGTGTCCCCATGGGATCAGTGGGTGTGTCTCCATGGAAGAGGGATGGGCGTGTCCACATGCAAGGGATGGGTGTCTCTCCATGGAGAGATGGGTGTGTTCTCATGGGATCTATGGGGGTGTCCCCATAAAAGCAGTGGAGGTGTCCCCAGGGGAGAGGGATGGGTTTGTCCCCATGGGAGAGATGGGGTGCCCCATGGAGGAGGGATGGGTGTGTCTCCATGGAAGAGGGATGGGTGTGTCCCCATGGGAAGGATGGGTGTGTCCCCATGGGGTCAGTGGGTTTGTCCCCATGGGGCAGTGGGTGTGTCCCCATGGAGGAGGGAATGGGTGTGTTCCCATGGGGCGGTGGGTTTGTCCCCATGGGGAGATGGGGGCGTCTGGATGGAGAGATGGGTTGTCTCCAGGGGATCAGTGGGTGTGTCCCCATGGAACATGGATGGGTGTCCCCATGGGAGGGATAGGTGTGTCCCCATGAAGGGATGGGTGTGTCCCCATGGGAGGGATGGGAGTATCCCCATGGGGTCAGTGGGTTTGTCCCCATGGGATCAGTGGGTGTGTCCCCATGGGGCAGTGGGTTTGTCCCCATGGGATCAGTGGCTTTGTCCCCATGGGGTCAGCGGAGGCTGTGTCCCCATGGCACTCCCAAAGCCCCCCCAGCCCATTTCCCTGCCGGGAGCAGAGTCCCCCCAGCACACCCCCTGTCCTCTCTTGCAGTCGCCTTCCAGGAGCTGTGTCCGTATGGCCACGGGGCCATCCCGGGCCCGGGGGACACCCGGGAAGGTGAGGGGGCCTGGAGGGACGGCCAGAACTTTGGGCTGGGGGGGGTTTACCTGGAATGGAGCAGAGCTGAGCCTCAGGGTGGGATCCTGGGGGATTTTGGGCACCCCCAAACCCCCACTGATCACCAGGGGTTCATCCCTCAGCTCTGCAAGAGGCAACACCTGAAATCCTGGGATTACCTGAACCTCCCCTGTCAATCCCGAGGGGTCAGGGCTGTTTGTGGGCTTGTGAAGTTTAATTTTCCCTTTGCAGACGTCAACGAGTGCTCGGAGAACCTGGGCGTGTGCATCAACGGCGCCTGCATCAACACGGACGGCTCCTTCCGCTGCGAGTGCCCCTTCGGCTACAACCTGGACTACACCGGGGTCAACTGCGTGGGTGAGGCTCTGAGGAGGGGCTCTGGGGGTGTTCTGGTCCCTCCTGCTCCATCCCCTCCACTGAAGAGGTGATGGATCTGTGTGACTGTGCAGGGAGGGAATTGCTGCTCCCCCTTCCCCTTCCCTTCCCTTCCCTTCCCTTCCCCTCCCCTCCCCTCCTGGCTCTGCTGGGATGGTTTGATGCTCTGCAAGAGCCCAGCCCAGCCCTTCCTCATCCTCCTCCTCCTCCTGCTGTGCTCCGCAGACACTGATGAGTGCTCCATTGGCAATCCCTGTGGGAACGGCACCTGCACCAACGTGGTGGGAGGCTTCGAGTGCGCCTGTGACGAGGGCTTTGAGCCGGGGCCCATGATGACCTGTGAAGGTGAGAAGCTGGGGGGAAACCCCTTCATTCCCACCACTCTGGGCTGTGTGGGACCCCCCTGGTCCAGCCCCTTCATTCCCACCACTCTGGGCTGTGTGAGACCCCCTGGTCACTGCCTGGGGGACAAGTCCCTTCATTCCCACCACTCTGAGCTCTGTGGGACCCCCATGTCCCTGTCTGGTCCAGCCCCTTCGTTCTCACCACTCTGGGCTCTGTGAGACCCCCTGGTCCAGCCCCTTCATTCCCATCACACTGAGCTCTGTGAGATCTCTTGGTCCAGCCCCTTCATTTCCACCATGCTGGGCTGTGTGAGACCCCCATGTCCCAGCCTGGAGGACAGTCCCTTCATTCCCATCACACTGAGCTGTGTGAGACCCCCTGGTCCAGCTCATTCCCACCACTCTGGGCTGTGTGAGACCCCCCCATGTCCAGTCTNGCTCTGTGAGACCCCCTGGTCCAGCCCCTTCATTCCCATCACACTGAGCTCTGTGAGATCTCTTGGTCCAGCCCCTTCATTTCCACCATGCTGGGCTGTGTGAGACCCCCATGTCCCAGCCTGGAGGACAGTCCCTTCATTCCCATCACACTGAGCTGTGTGAGACCCCCTGGTCCAGCCCCTTCATTCCCACCACTCTGGGCTCTGTGGGCCCCCCATGTCCCAGCCAGGGCCAGCCCCCCATGGATGGTGTGGAGAAGCTGGATGAGGCTCCTCTGCACCCTGGGCTCCTTCATCTCCCTCTGGAGCCCCAGGAGGAGGCCTGGAGCCCTGGCTGAGCACAGGAACCGCCTCCCCGAGGAGCATCAGCCCGCTCCCACCAAAGGACACCAGGGCTCTGTCCCTCTGCACGGGGACACCCCAGCAGGGGTGGGACAGATCTCTCATGGTTTGGATGCCCAGGGAGGGTGGACATGCCCCGGGGAGGGCTGAGGGCGCCCAGGTGAGCCCTGCCCCGCCCTGCCCTCCCTGCAGACATCAACGAGTGCTCCCTGAACCCGCTGCTCTGCGCCTTCCGCTGCATCAACACCTTCGGCTCCTACGAGTGCACCTGCCCCTCTGGCTACGCCCTGAGGGAGGACAGGAGGATGTGCAGAGGTAAAAACCCTCCTGCGGCCCTCGGGGCATGGCCCAGGCTGCCCCCAGCCCGTCCCTTTGGCCAGCTGGGAGCAGGGAAGGTGGGAATTCTGTACCGCCTTCTCTCACCATCACCCACCTCAGTGTTCTCCTGGCAGGGAGGGATCCTTCCCTGGGAGGGTGGGGAGGTTTCTGGATCCCTGGAAGTGTCCAAAGCCAGGCTGGATGTGGTTTGGAGCAGCCTGGGGGTGATAGAAGGTGTCCTTGGCCACAGCAGGGCTGGCACTGGATGAGTTTCAAAGTCCCAGCTTTGACAATTTTTAAGTTGTGTGGCAGCCAGAGGCTGCAGGGGTGGCTGGAGCAGGGCAGGGCTGGCAGGGCAGGGCTGGCAGGGGCTCTGATGGCTCTCCCCGCAGATCTGGACGAGTGTGCAGAGGGGCTGCACGACTGTGAGTCCCGGGGGATGCTCTGCAAGAACCTCATTGGCACCTTCATGTGCATCTGCCCCCCCGGGATGCAGCGCAGGCCCGACGGCGAGGGCTGCACAGGTACGGGCCAGGGCCTCTGAGGGGCTTTGCTTTACTTACTCCTGTATTTTTATTTTTTTATTATTATTTTTTTTTTATTTCTTTGGTTTGCATCCTCCTGTATTTTACATCCTTCTTTGGTCTGCATCCTTCTTTAATTTACGTAATTTTTTATTTTACATCCTTCTGTCTTTTACATCCTTCTATACTTTACATCCTTCTTTGGTTTACATCCTTCTTTAATTTACATAATTTTTTGGTTTACATCCTTCTTTAATTTACATACTTCTTTACATCCTTCTTTGTTTTGCATACTTCTTTAATTTACATATTTTTTTTGTTTTACATTCTTTAATGTTCATCCTTTTATATTTTACACCCTTCTGTATTTTACATCCTTCTTTGGTTTATATCCTTCTTTAATTCACATCCTTCTGTGTTTTACATCCTTCTGTATTTTACGTCCTTCTGTATTTTACATCCTTCGATGCTTTACATCCTCCTGTCTTTTACATTCTTCTTTCCTTTACATCCTTCTCTATTTTACGTTGTTCTGTATTTTACATCCTTGGGCTCCTCCCTGGCCTTTCCCAGGCGGGTCTGGGGCTCTGGGGCTCCCATGGGGAGGAATCCCCAGGCTCTGGAGAGCCTCAGTCCAGGTGGAAATTCAAGAAGGGTTTGTCGGTTTGTCCAGTGCTCTCAGGGACAGGGTGGGAGGGTTGGGGTGTCACAGACTCCAGAGTGTCCCAATAGACACACAAAGCCTCTGTCCATGCCTGGAGCTGTGTGTGACCCCCGGGGTGACACAGCCCTGGGCAACGTGTCCTTCCCTTTGAGTTTTCCCGAGTCTGTGCCGAGCTGCTTTTGGGATGGGTGGGGATGGACAGCCCAGAGCTGCACAGGACAGGGACAGCTCCAATCCAACCTAATCCAATCCAACCCAACCCAATCCAATCCAACCCGACCCAACCCAATCCAACCCAACCCAATCCAGACCAATCCAACCCAATCTGATCCAACCCAACCCAATCCAACCCAATCCAACCCAATCTGATCCAACCCAATCTGATCCAACCCAATCTGATCCAACCCAACCCAACCCAACCCAACCCAATCCAATCCAATCCAACCCAATCCAGTCCCAGCAGCAGCTGGAGCGTGGACAAGGCAGGGGAGCTGAATTGTGACCACCCTGCTCTGGGAGAGAGGTCTGGGATGGTGGAGGTTTTTCCCCAGGGCAGGTGAAGGTTTCCTCCAAGACAGGTGGAGGTTTTCCCCAGGACAGGTGAAGGTTTTTCTCCCCAGGGCAGGTGAAGGTTTCCTCCAGGACAGGTGAAGGTTTTCCCCAGGACTGGTGGAGGTTTTTCCCCAGGGCAGATGGAGGTTCCCCCAGGAGAGGTGAAGGTTTCCCCTCAGGGCAGGTGAAGGTTCCTCCAGGGCAAGTGAAGGTTTTCCCCAGGGCAAGTGAAGGTTTCCCCAGGGCAGGTGAAGGTTTCCCCAGGGCAGGTGGAGATTTTTCCTCCAGGGCAGGTGGAGATTTGTCCCCAGGGCAGGTGAAGGTTTCCCCACAGAGCCAGTGAAGGTTTTCCCAGGACAGGTGAAGGTTTTTCTCCTCAGGACAGGTGAAGGTTTTCCCCAGGACAAGTGGATGTTTCCCCCAGGGGAGGTGAAGGTTTTTCCTGAGGGCAGGTGAAGGCCTTTCCCCAGAGCAGATGAAGGTTATTGCCCAGGGAAGATGGAAATTTGTCCCCAGGGCAGATGGAGGTTCCTTCAGGGCAGGTGCAGTTTCCTCCCCGCTGCCCCAGCATACAGAAAAGATTTTTAGGATCTCTATGAGACCTCTCCAGGAACACCAGGATCTAGAACAGGCCTGTCCCGGTGCTCAGCAGGGCTCTGTGTGCTCCCTCCCCTCCAGACGAGAACGAGTGCCGCACCAAGCCCGGGATCTGCCCCAACGGGCGCTGTGTCAACACGGCCGGCAGTTACCGCTGTGACTGCAACGAGGGCTTCGAAGTCAGCCCCTCGGGCACCGAGTGCATCGGTAATTCCCCCCTCTGGGGCTGCTCCAGCCCCCCCAGGGCACCACAGGGACCTGCCCAGGGGGCTCAGAGGGTGGGAGAGGGATTTGGGATAAGGGAGGGAGGAGAAGGATGAAGGGGAAGTGTTTCTGCTGTTGGATGGGGTGTTGGGGAGGGATTGGGAGTTCTCTGGATCTCTGGGAGTGTCCAAGGACAGGTTGGATGGGGTTTGGAGCATCCTGGGGCAATGGGAGGTGGCCCTGCCCATGATAGGGTGGGATTTAAGTTCCCTCCAACCCAACCCATCCTGGGATTCTTTGCTCCTGAGCAGAAAAGAATCCTTCTTACCTGAAGCATCATCTTTATCCAAGCTCCCTCCATCCTTCCACCACCTCTGGCACCTCCTTCTCCATCCCCCTGGTGCTGCAACTCCCTCAAACCCTCCATTTGTGCCCCTTTAACCCATCCTGGGATTAATGAGCAGGACAGGATCCCTCTCACCTGGAGCATCACCTTTATCCATCCCTTCCCCACCACCTCTGGCACCTCCTGCTCCTTCCCCCTGGTTCTCCCACTCCCTCAAACCCCCCATTTATTCCCCATTTTTCCCACCCCCAGACACCCGCCAGGGTTTCTGTTTCACGGAGGTTCTGCAGACCATGTGCCAGATGTCGTCCACCAACCGCAACCTGGTGACCAAATCCGAGTGTTGCTGTAACAGTGGCCGCAGTTGGGGTCCCCAGTGTGAGCTCTGTCCCCTCCCAGGAACTGCCCAGTACAAAAAAATGTGTCCCCACGGCCCTGGGTATTCCACGGATGGCAGAGGTGAGTGGGGCAGGGATATTCCCACCCTGAAGGTTCTGTGGTGTTTCACCCTGGGGAGTTCCTGGGATGAGGGGGAGTGTAAATCTGGTTTCTTTAGTTTTCTGTTTTTTTTTTCTAAAGAAAAAAAAAATTTGCATTTTTTCCCCATATTTTTTCCTAATTTTTTACCATTTTTTCCCCAAAATTTTCCTTTTTTTTCACCCAAATTTTCTCTGGGAAAAAAAAAATTATATAATATTTATATATTATACTTATATGTTTTATATATAGTTATATATAGTTCTATATTATATATAATATTTATGTATAATATTTATATATAATATTTTTAATATTTTTTATATGATACTTATATAATATTTATTTATTTATTTCTCTCTATATATAACACCTCCACATTTTTATATATTATATATAATTATTTTTATTTATTTATTTATTTATTTATGTATTATATATATAAAAAACACCTCCACATTTTTATATTTTATATATTTATTTATTTATTTATGTATTTATTTATATATATATAAAACACCTCCACATTTTTATATTTTATATATTTATTTATTTATTTATGTATTTATTTATATATATATATAAAACACCTCCACACTTTTTTATATATATGTTATTTATTTATTTATTTATAACACCTCCACATTTTTATATATTATATACATTTATTTATATTTATTTATTTATGTATATATATATATATATATATATATATCACCTCCACAGACATTGATGAGTGCAAGGTGCTGCCCAACCTGTGCAGGAACGGGCAGTGCATCAACAGCATCGGCTCGTTCCGCTGCCACTGCCGCCTGGGCTACACCCCGGACATCGCGGGCACGGCCTGCCAGGGTGAGCCGGGCGGCCTGGGGGGTCCTCCGGGTCATCTTTTGGGGTTTTAGTTCTGTCTGGGGTCGGATTTTCCATCGGGAATTGTCTGTCTTTCTGCCCTGGGAATAATCCTCCCTGGGAATTCTCCCCTGGGAATTCTCCCTCTTCCTCCTCTGGGAATTCTCCCCAGGGAATTCTCTCCCAGGAATCCTCCCCTGGGAATTCTCCCCTCCTGGGACCTGCCTTTCCCCTGGGAATCCTCCCTACTTCTCCCCTGGGAATCNCCCTGGGAATCTTCCCCTGGGAATTTTCCTCTGGGAATTCTCCACCTGGGAATTCTCCCTTCTCCTCCCCCGGGAATCCTCCCCTGGGAATTCTCCCTTGGGAATTCTCCCCTGGGAATTCTNCCCTGGGAATTCTCTCTCTTTCTCCCCTGGGAATCTTCCCCTGAGAATCCTCCCTCGGGAATTCTCCCTCCTCCTCCCCTGGGAATCTTCCCCTGGGAATTTTCCTCTGGGAATTCTCCACCTGGGAATTCTCCCTTCTCCTCCCCCGGGAATCCTCCCCTGGGAATTCTCCCTTGGGAATTCTCCCCTGGGAATTCTCCCTGGGAATCCTCCCTCCTTCTCCCCTGGGAATTCTCTCTCCTTCTCCCCTGGGAATAATCCTCCCTGGGAATTCTCCCCTGGGAATCCTCCCTCAGGAATCCTCCCCTGGGAATTTTCCCCTGGGAATCCTCCCCAGGGAGTCCTCTCCTTGGAATTCTCTCCTGGGAATCCTGCTCCTCCTCCCCAGGGAATTCTCCCCTGGGAATTCTCCCCTGGGAATCCTCCCCTGGGAATTCTCCCTCCTCCTCCCCCAGGAGATGTGGCTTTGGGTACCCTGCCCTGTTTCAGGCTCCTCTGTGCTTCAAAGTCCAGATTTAACTCCTTAAAAATGACTTTCTTGTCTTCCCTGAGCCCCAAAGTCACAGGGGCTGGCGAGGATTGGGATCCCGAGCTGAAATTTGGGAGATGCTGAGCCCTCCCCAGGCAGCACAGCTGGTCCCACCCAGCCCGAGTGCTGGGGATCCAGATGTTGGGGATCCAGATGTTGAGGATCCAGATGTTGGGGATCCAGATGTTGGGGATCCAGATGTTGGGGATCCAGATGTTGGGGATCCAGATGTTGGCATGAAAGGCACCTCTGGAATCACAAATCTCTCTCTCTGTGGGATTTACCCCAGATTTGTTGTCCTGGCTCAAACTGAGCTCTTCCCCCAAAGCCCCTGACTGTGCTCACCTTTTCTGGAGAAAAATGGGTGGTTTATCCATCAAATCCATGGGGATATTTCACCCCTGAGCCACCAAACCTGGGGTCCCCTCACCTTCAAGACCTTCTAGATGGGCTGGGAGGTCTGAGAGGTGGGAGAGGAGCAAAACTTGATGTGTTTTTTTATCCCCCGGAGTGCAGATCTGGACGAGTGTAACCAGTCCCCAAAGCCCTGCAACTTCATCTGCAAGAACACCGAGGGCAGCTACCAGTGCTCCTGCCCCAGGGGATACGTCCTGCAGGAGGACGGCAAGATCTGCAAAGGTGGGGAGGAGGAGGAGGAGGAGGAGGAGAGAGAGAAAGAAAGAGAAAGAAAAAGAGAAAGAGAAAGAGAAAGAGAAAGAGAAAGAGAAAGAAAGAGGAGGATGGGGAGGAGGAGGAAAGAGGAGAAGGAGAAGGAGGAGGAGGTGAAGGTAGAGGAGGAGGTGGAGGAGAATGAGAAGGAGAAGGAAGAAGGAGGAGGANAAAGAGAAAGAGAAAGAGAAAGAGAAAGAAAGAGGAGGATGGGGAGGAGGAGGAAAGAGGAGAAGGAGAAGGAGGAGGAGGTGAAGGTAGAGGAGGAGGTGGAGGAGAATGAGAAGGAGAAGGGAGGAGGAGGAGGAGGAGGAGGAGGAGGTGAAGGAGAAGGAGGAGGAGGAGAAAGAGGAGGAGAAGGAGAAGGAGGAGAAGGAGGAGGAGGTGGAGGAGGAGAAGGAGAAGAAGAAGGAGAAGAAAGAGGAGGAGGAGGAGAAGGAGGAGGAGGTGGAGGAGGTGAAGGAGGACGTGAACGAGGAGGAGGAGGAGGAGAAGGGGGAGAAGGAGGAGGTGGAGAAGGAAGAGGTGAAGGAGAAGAGGAAGGAGAAGAGGAAGGAGAAGGAGAAGGAGGAACTGGGGCTTGGGGAGAGGGGACAGTACACCCAGAGTGGGGAAATATCAGCAGGACGATGTGGGGAGAAGGAGCCACGCTGGGCTGGGGTACGAAGGCTCCAGATGTGTCTCATGGTGACAGTGCTGTCCCTCCTTCTGTGCACCCACTGAGCTGCCACAGCCCCCCTGGGATGAACTGAGACCTTTTCCTTTGTCCCTGCAGACCTGGACGAGTGCTCCACCAAACAGCACAACTGCCAGTTCCTCTGTGTCAACGTCATCGGGGGCTTCAACTGCAAGTGCCCCCCTGGCTTCACCCAGCACCACTCGTCCTGCATTGGTGAGTGCAAAATTCCTGCCCTGAGCGTCCCCAAAGGGCAGCTCCAGATCAGGAGAGGCTTCCCAGTTCCCCAAATTCTGCCCCTGAAGTGCTGCCCTGTCACCAGAGGACAGGGAAAGGACTAAACTCACTCGTCAGGGTGTGAGATGGGAAAGAAAGGGAAGTTTATTTGGGGATTTTTGATTTAGATAATGTTTGGAATTAGGGTGTGAGATGAGAAAGAGGGGAAAGTTTATTTGGGGATTTTTGACCGAGATAGTGTAAGTTCATTTGGGGATTTTGACTTCCATAGTGTTTGGAATTAGGGTGTGAGATGAGAAAGAGGAGGAGTTTATTTGGGAATTTTTGATTTAGTGTTTGGAATTACAGTGTGGGATGAGCAAGAAAGGGAAGTTTATTTGGGGATTTTTGACTTTTATAATGTTTGGAATTTGATCAAGGATTGGGGGACAAGGTTAACACCTCTGACTCTAATGGTCAACTTAGAAGTCCATCAATCTGTTTTTCCCCCCTGAAACAACATACTATTTACCAAAATACCAGCCTTTGGTTTTATTACAAGCCTAAAAACTCCAATCCAAGGACGTAAAAACACCAGAAGGCTGAAAAATCAGATATTTCCTCTTTGCAGTCATCCTGGCAGTGTCAGGTGGCCAGAGGGCCTGGGATGGACTTTCAGGTGGTCAGGGCTGGATGTCCAGGTGGTCACTGAGCCCTGATTATGATTATTTTTTGCAGACAATAATGAGTGCACAGCCCAGCCCTCACTGTGTGGGGCCAAGGGGCAGTGCCTCAACACCCCCGGCAGCTACAACTGCGAGTGCCAGAAGGGATTTTCCCTGGACAGCTCCGGGGTCAACTGTGAAGGTGGGTCTGGGGCTTTGGGGGGTTCCCATGGGGGGATTTCTGTGGTTGGGGGGTTCCCATGGGGGAATTCCTGTGTTTGGGGTGTTCCCATGGGGGGAATTTCTGTGTTTGGGGTGTTCCCATGGGGGGAATTCCTGGGTCGGGGCNTGTTTGGGGTGTTCCCATGGGGGGAATTCCCAGGTCTGGGGTGTTCCCATGGGGGGAATTCCCAGGGCAATCCCAGGCTCTGGAGAACCTCAGTCTGGATGGGAATTTGAGGAGAGTTTGGGCTCTCAGGGACAGGGTGGGAGGGTTGGGGTGTCTGGGCAGGGCCAGGGGTTGGGATGGACCATCCTTGGGGAAGGGAATGGTCCCATATCCCACCAGGAGAGATCTCAGCCTGGAGCTGGGCTGGTGACAACACAGGTGTCACTGGGATCAGGGTGACAAACACCCCAGCAGGAATATCTGGGATTCAGGAGTGTCAGTTTCAGAGTTTCAGGTGTCACTGCAGAGCCAGGCTGAGGCACAGGAGCAGCCTGGAGGGTCCCTGAGCCCCCAGCAGGGCCAGGGGACAGTGACTGAGCCCCCAGCAGGGCCAGGGGACAGTGACTGAGCCCTGTGTGTCCCCTGGTGCAGATGTGGACGAGTGTGACGGGAACCACCGGTGCCAGCACGGTTGCCAGAACGTGCTGGGCGGGTACCGCTGTGGCTGCCCCCAGGGATACGTGCAGCACTACCAGTGGAACCAGTGCGTGGGTGAGTGGGGACACTGGGGGGTGTCCCATACCTGGGGAGGGGTGTCCCATACATGGGGGGTGTCTCATACCTGGGAGCGGTGTGTCCCGTACATGGGAGAGGTGTCCTGTACCTGGGGGAGCTGTCCCACACCTGGGAGAGGTGTCTCCTGCCTGGGGGATGTCCCATACATGGAAGAGGTGTCCCATACCTGTGGGGAAGTGTCCTACACCTGGGGGAACTTGTCCTGTACCTGTGGGATGTGTCCTGTACCTGTGGGAGGGATCCCACACCTGTGGGATGTATCCCATACCTGTGGGATGTATCCTGGACCCATGGGATGTATCCTGGACCCATGGGATGTATCCTGGGCCCATGGGATGTAGCTTGTGGGGTGCATTTTGGGATGTATCCTGTACCTGTGGAGTGTATCCCACACCTGTGGGGTGTATCCTGTCCCTATGGGATGTACCTTTGAGGTGTATCCCATACCTGTGGGAGGGCTCCCACACCTGTGGGATGTATCCTGTCCCTAAGGGGTGTACCCTGTCCCTCTGGGGGGACACTCCACATCCCCACGATTCCACCCCTCCACCCCTGCTCACCCCACAGACGAGAACGAGTGCTCCAGCCCCTCCGCCTGCGGCTCGGCCTCCTGCTACAACACCTTGGGCAGCTTCAAGTGCGTCTGTCCCTCGGGCTTCGACTTCGACCAGGCCTTTGGGGGCTGCCAGGACGTGGACGAGTGTTCTGCCGGGGGCAGCCCCTGCAGCTACGGCTGCTCCAACACGGACGGGGGGTACCTGTGCGGCTGCCCTGGAGGATATTTCCGAGCAGGACAGGGGTGAGGAGAGGCTGGAGGGGTGTTCAGTGATGGGAATTACCTGGGGAGGTAGTGGGAGGAGGTTTGGGAGGTTTTGGTGGGTTTGTGTTGGGGTGGTGGTGTTGGCTTCTGATCTGGGTTTGGGATTGGGCGGTGGGAGGGTTGTGGGTGGAAATGGGTTTGTGGTGGTTTGGGAAGGATTTTTTCAGGAGGTTGTGGGTGTGTCCTGTGGGGTGTATCATGTGCCTGTGAGAGAGATCCCATAGCTGTGGGGTGTGTCCTGTACCTGTGGGATGTACCTGTGGGGTGCATTTTGGGATGTATCCTGTACCTGTGGAGTGTGTTCTGTACCTGTGGGGGGACATCCCATATCTGTGTGGTGTGTCCTGTACCTGTGGGATGCATCCTGTACCTATGGGAGTTTCCCTGTACCCATGGGATGCATCCTGTACTTGTGGGGTGTATTCTGTATCTGTGGGAGTTCTCCTGTACTTGTGGGGTGTACCCTGTACTCATGGGATGTACCTGTGGGGTGCATTCTGGGATGTATCTTGTACCTATGGGAGGGATCCCATACCTGTGGGTTATATCCTGTACCCATGGGATGTACCAGTGGGGTACATTCTGGGATGTATCCTGTACCTGTGGGGTGTATTCTGTACCTGTGGGAGTTCTCCTGTACCCATGGGATGTATCCCATACCTGTGGGGTCCACCCTGTACCCATGTAATCAACCTGTCCACTCCAAAGCCACTCACTAATTGGATTTTTTCTGTAACTCCCTGAAAAATCACTTCTCTTCCTCCCCCTTTTCTCTCAGAACCACCTCTAAAGGTACAGAACAAAAATACCCAACACAAACACAACAGACCATTGGGCATCATAAAGTCACCTAGATGGACATTAATTAGTCCATTAATTAATGAACCCACCTCGCTGTGGTCTCTCTCAGCCACATCCTGTGCCATGTCCCAGCCCCACAAGTGACCCTGGGGGTGTCCCCAACACCGGGGACGTGGCACTGGTGACATTCCATGGCTCTGAGCTGGTTCTCTCTGCTCTCCCCCCTCCAGCCACTGCATTTCTGGTTTGGGATTTGGGAAGGGGCCCTACCTGCCCGCGCCCCAGGAGGAGGATGAGGACAACCTGCTGTCCCCAGAGACCTGCTACGAGTGCAAGATCAACGGGTACCCCAAGAGGGGCCGGCAGCGGCGCAGCGTCAACGGCACCCAGGGCCACCAGGTGAGGAATTCCAGGGAATTCTGGAGGGGCTGGAGCTGAATCCCTTCAGGAATTGAGGATCCTGTTGCCTCAGGCCGGGCAGAGCCAGCAGCTCATCTTGGTTTGGTGTCCCCAGATTCCTTCTTGTGAAGCCAAGGAATAAAAGTTCATGTTTCTCGTTCCTGGAATTGTCCAAGGTTGGGCTGGACAGGGCTTGGAGCAGCCTGGGATAATGGGAGGTGTCCCAAGGGGCTGGAGCAAGGCTGTTTTTGAGGTTTCTTTCAACCCAGACCACTCCATGGTGCTGTTCCTCACAGGGAGTTCTGGCCTCTGTCCTAAACTCTCCCAGGAATTTCACAGCCCTGAGCAGGACGGGTCCTTTTAGGGCTTGGAAAGAGAATGATCCCGAAGAGTTTGATCCTCCCTGGGCTGTGTGCTGGGAACTCAGTGCCAGAGGCACGGCCAGGACACCAAGAACCCCAAACTGTCACAATTTGGGGCATTCCCTGAACTCCCTGAACTCCCTCCCTGTTCCTGANTCCCTGGGCTGTGTGCTGGGAACTCAGTGCCAGAGGCACAGCCAGGACACCAAGAACCCCAAACTGTCACAATTTGGGGCATTCCCTGAACTCCCTCCCCATTCCCAGGAAGGACCAGGACACCAAGAACCCCAAACCTGTCATGGAGCTGAATTTCCTTAAACCAAACCCACCTTCCCCTTTCTCCTGAGCATTCCCTGACCTCCCTGAACTCCCTCCCCATTCCCGGNTTTTAGGGCTTGGAAAGTGAATGATCCTGAAGAGTTTGATCCTCCCTGGGCTGTGTGCTGGGAACTCAGTGCCAGAGGCACAGCCAGGACACCAAGAACCCCAAACTGTCACAATTTGGGGCATTCCCTGAACTCCCTCCCCATTCCCAGGAAGGACCAGGACACCAAGAACCCCAAACCTGTCATGGAGCTGAATTTCCTTAAACCAAACCCACCTTCCCCTTTCTCCTGAGCATTCCCTGACCTCCCTGAACTCCCTCCCCATTCCCGGGCAGGACCAGGACACCAAGAACCCCAAACCTGTCACTGATTCGGGGCTGAATTTCCCTAAACCAAACCCACTTTCCCCTTACCCCTGAGCATTCTCTCAACTCCCTGAACTCCTTCCCCATTCCCTCCAGGACCACTCTGTGAACTTGGCCAGCATGGACGTGGAGGAGCCGCTGTCCATGGCGCTGAACCTGTCGGAGCTGGCGCAAAAGGAGCACATCCTGGAGCTGCTGCCGGCCGTGGAGCCGCTGGAGAACCGGGTGCGTTACACCATCTCCCAGGGCAACGAGGACGGGCTGTTCCGCATCCACCACAAGGAAGGGCTCAGTTTCCTCCACCTGGGCCGTAAGAAAATCCCGCCGGGCACGTACCTGCTGGAGATCGTGAGCGTGGCCCTGCCGCGCCGGCGGGAACTGCACAAACTCGAGGCCAACAACCACCTCGATTATTTGGCGGGGGAGCTGGGCCAGGCACTGAGGATGAAGCTGCAGCTCCAGCTCTACTAAAGCCACCAGAGACCCCCCAACACCATCACCCCATCCCACCCCAGTGCCCAGCCCCAGCCCACAGCGCAGCCCTGCCCCTCAACACCCCGGGAACAGCAACAGGAACAGCAACAGGAAGAATGGGAACAATGGGAACAACAATGGGAACGTCAATGGGAACAATGGGAACAGCAACAGGAACAACGGGAACAGCAACAGGAACAGCAACGGGAGCAATGGGAACGACAACAGGAACGACAATGGGAGCAGCAGGAACAGCAATGGGAACAACAACAGGCTCCTCTCCTGCCACCACAGGGACAGCCATGGGAATGTCCCAACCATGGGGAATGTCCTGATGGGATCATCCATGGAGAATGTCCCATTCATGGAGAATGTCTCAGCCATAGGAAATGTCCTGATGGGATCAGCCACCACAGGGATATCCATGGGGAAAGTCCCATCCATGGGGAATGTCCCATTCATGGAGAATGTCCCATCCATGGGGAATGTCCCTTTGGGATCAGCCACCACAGGGACAGCCATGGGAATGTCTCAGCCATGGGAAGTGTCCTGATGGGATCAGCCACCATAGGGATATCCATGGGGAATATCCCATCCATGGGGAATGTCCCATTCATGGAGAATGTCCCAGCCATGAGGAATGTCCCTTTGGGATCAGCCACCTCTGGGACATCCATGGGAAGTGTCCTGATGGGATCAGTCACCACAGGGATATCCGTGGGGAATGTCCATTGGAAATGTCCGTCTGAGATCAGCCATGGAAAATGTCCCATCCATGGGAATGTCCCATTCATGGGGAATGCCCCACTGGTATCGTCCACCACAGGGATATCCATGGGGAATGTCCCATCCATGAGGAATGTCTCATTCATGGGGAATGTCCCATCCATAGAGAGTGTCCCATCCATGGGAAATGTCCCTCTGGGATCAGCCATGGGAGGTATCCCATCCATGGGAAGTGTCCCCACCATGGGGAATGTCCCTTTGGGATCAGCCACCTCTGGGACATCCATGGAGAATGTCCCATCCATGGGAAATGTCCCATCCATGGGGAATGTCCCATCCATGGGGAGTGTCCCTTTGGGATCAGCCACCTCTGGGACATCCGTGGGGAGTGTCCCACCTACAGGAAATGTCTCAGCCATAGGAAATGTCCCATCCATGGGGAGTGTCCCATCCATGGGGAATGTCCCTCTGGGATCAGCCCCCTCTGGGGTTGTTCTGCTCCAGGGGGTGCCTGAGCCGAGCCCAAAATCACCAACCCCGAGCCAAGGGACAGTTCAGGTTCTCCCGCGGGCAGGAGGGGAAGGAAGGACAATCCAGGGATTCTTTAGGAGGACAGTCCCTCTCCTGGCTGATCCCTGCAGAGCCATTCCCTGGATTTTGGCACAAAATCCTTTTGTTGTTCTCCACCAATTCCCGGGAAAAAAGATCCCGATTAATTCCCGGGATAAAATGTGCTGATTCCTGGGATAAAAGTCCTGGTTAGTTCCTGGGATAAAAGATGCTCATTCCTGGGGAAAAAATGTGCTGATTCCCGGCTTAAAAGGTGCTCATTAATTCCCGGGATAAAAGATCCTGATTAATCCCCGGGATAAAAGGTGCTGAATTAATTCTCAGGATTAAAAAAAGGGTCTGAATCCCAGGCTAAAAGGTGCTGAATCCCAGGATAAAAGATGATCATTCCTGGGACTGAAGATCCTGATTGATTCCCGGGATAAAAGATGCCCGGGATAAAAGGTGCTCATTAATTCCCGGGATAAAATGTGCTGAATCCCGGGATAAGAGGTGCTCATTCATTCCTGGGATAAAACGGTGCTGAATCCCGGGATAAAAAGTGCTGAATCCCGGGATAAAATATCCTGAATCCCGGGATAAAAAAGGTGCTCATTCCCGGCATAAAAAGTGCTGATTCCTGGGATAAAAGATGCTCCTTCCCGGGATTAAAGATCCTGATTAATTCCTGGGATAAAAGGTGCTCATTAAATTCCTGGGATAATGGGTGCTGAATCCTGGGATTAAAGATCCTTATTAATTCCTGGGATAAAAGGTGCTGAATCCCGGGATAAAATGTTCTGAATCCCGGGATAAAAGGTGCTGAATCCTGGGATAAAATATACTCATTCCCGGGATTAAAGATCCTGATTAATTCCCATGATAAAAGGTGCTGAATTTATTCCTGGGATAACAAATGCTGAATTAATTCCCGGGATATAAGGTGCTCATTCCCAGGATAAAAAAGGTGCTGAATCCCGGCCTAAAATGTTCTGAATCCCGGGATAAAAGGTGCTCATTCATTCCTGGGATAAAAAATGTGCCAAATCCCAGGACAAAAAGGTGCTCATTAATCCCCAGGGCCCAGCCCCACCCCTGGGTGCCCACAGGATCAGGTTCTGCACTGTCTCCATCCTCCCTCCCTCCCTCCCGTATTTATGGCAAACCATCATCACCACCAAAAAAATGATCTCTGTGCTCGGTGTTGACATTTTTCCCGTAGCTTTATATATATATTATTTTTTGGGATTTTTTTTTTAATTTTTTTTGGAGGGGCGGGAATTTCTCGTGGCTCGGGGTGTGTTTACTGTACCAGGTAAACTTGAAAACTCTTCAAAGCAGCTCCTTCAAAAAGACTCTGGATTTTACAATTCCCAGAGTTTGTGGCAAGGATGGGTGGCCTGACTTTTGGGATTGGGATTTATTTTTTTTTTGGTTGGTTTTTTTTTATTATTATTATTATTATTATTTTGTTTGTTTTATTTTTTTTTTGTTTGTTTTTCCAACAGGTGCCTTTTTTTTAAAAAAAACCCCACAAAACCAAAAATTCAAAAAGTATTATTATTAATAATAATAATAAATTAGCAGAGCTGGGTTTGTGTGTGTGTGTGTTGAGCCAAAGTTTCAAAGCTTGAGGTTTTCCTCTCTCCTCTCTGGTGTTTTGATTATTTTTATTTTAAATTTTAATTTTTTTTTTAATACTGACATTTCTTGCTGGTTGTTTTTATTTTTTTTTTTTTTT
>SWJQ01000928.1:226779-238094 GCA_007252995.1 Zosterops borbonicus
CCCCCCCCCCCCCCCCCCAGGCTCAAATCCCCCCATAAAACCCTCCCCAGGCCCTCGGGAACCACCCCCAGCAGGGACTGGGTGAACTGGGATCGCACCCAGCAGGGACTGGACACACTGGGATCCCACCCCAGCAGGGACTGGGAGCACTGGGATCCCACCCCAGCAGGGACTGGAGCACTGGGATCCCACCCCAGCAGGGATTGGGGTCACTGGGATGCCCCCAGTTCACTGGGCTCACTGGGATCTCACCCCAGTATGGACGGGGAGCACTGGGAGCCCACCCAGCAGGGACTGGGCTCATTGGGACCCCCCAGCAGGGACTGGATGAACTGGGAACTGCCCAAGGAGCCTCTCCCGAGGGTTTTTTTTGGGGACCCTGGACCCCCCTGGTGTCCCCAGTCTGTTGGGGTGGGGGGATCTCAGTGTCCCTGGCTCAGCCCAGTGTCCCCAGCTGGGCAGGGCTGGGGGTGAAGGGCCAAGGGGGGGTCTGCACACCTTGGGGGGGTCTCCACTCATTTTTGCGGGGCGCACAGCAGGACCAAAGCCAGCACTGGGCTCAGGGCACCCCAGACAGACAGACAGACAGAGCTCAGCTACAGGACACGCACACACACACACACACACACTCACTGGACACGGGCATCACCCCCGGGGGGGCACAGGAGGGGCCGGGGGTCAAAACTCGGGGCTGGCACCAACCCGGGGGTCCCAAGGGCAGGTCCCGCCATGCCCCGTCCCGACCCCTCTGTGGTACCCCCAGGACTTGGTGGGGTGGGGTTGGGGGGCACAACGAGACCCCCTATAGAACCCCCAATGCCCTGCCCAGAGAACTGCTTAGAAAAGAGAAGAGAAACGCCTAGAAAAGCTCCAGCAGAGATCAGAGCACTGCCCTGCTCTGCCCTGAGCATCCCTGCGGGGTGAGACCACCGTGGGGACGGGGCTGGGGCTGAGACCGGGACTGATACCAGGGCTGATACTGGGACCGGGACCAGGACCAGGGGCTGATACCGGGACTGATACCAGGACCAGGGCTGATACCAGGACCAGGGGTTGATACCAGGACCAGGGGCTGATACTGGGACCAGGACCAGGGGCTGATATTAGGACCAGGACTGGGCCTGATACTAGGACCAGGACCAGGACCGGGGCTGATACCAGGACCAGGACCAGGTCTGATACCAGGACCAGGGGCTGATACCAGGACCAGGACCAGGTCTGATACCGGGACCAGGGGCTGATACCAGGACCAGGACCAGGGCTGATACCAGCACTGGGGCTGATACCGGGACCAAGGTTGTTATAACTCTTTAGGAAAATAATCTCTCCCTTCTGACCCCCTGGAGTCCTTTACTACTTAGAGTGACCCTTCCTTCCTTCTTTCACCCCATTGGTTGTGGCCCAGCTATCTCTCCTCTAACCAGGAGGCCATAAATTATCTCCCCTTCCTTTGCTCTATCTCTTTGTCTCCCCTTCCTTTTGTTCTACCTCTTTCCCCCCTAGAAATTCCAAGAATAAACACCTGGGACAAAGATATCTCACCTCGCCCTTAGCATAACTCCCTCCTAACAACTGAGCTAGCTAAATCTCCTAGGAGGAAAGGACAGAAGAGCGAATTTATATCAGGTTTTGGAGGCTCCCAGAGCTCAGACTCAGCCCATCCCCACCCTCACACCAAGGCGTAGTCGAACTGGCCCCTCTCCAGGCCCTCCTTGTGGTCAGTCCAGGAGGAGGCGGGCATGCGGCTGTAGGGGTCCAGCAGGATGCGGAAGCAGCGCACCATCAGCATCACCAGGAACACCAGGAGGAAGATGACGAAGGCGAAGACGGTTTTTTGCTCGGCGTCCATGCCCGAGGCGCCGGCCGGGTGCTCCACCAGGGATGGGGAGAGCAGTTCATAATCCATGGTGGATGCATCATTCATGGCAGAGGTGGGGGGGATCCAGGGTAGGGAGAATTGGGGTGTCCTACACCAGGGGCAGCCAATTTCAGGGGCCTGGGAAAGCTCCTATTCCATGGGAAAAGCCTCGGGAGAGGCTCCTGGCCGAGCCTGGAGCTCCTGGAAGGCAAAAACAGAGTCAGTGATGGAGGTGGAATTGGATAACATGAGAGAGATGGGCAAGGGAGGCAGAAAAGCAGAGCAAGGGAGAATTCAGGTGTTCCCCCAACCTGGGACAGCCAATTTCAGGAGCCTGGAAAGCTCCTATTCCATGGGAAAAGCCTCTGGAGAAGCTCCTGGCCAAGCCTGGAGCTCCTGGAATGGGGAAACGGAATTGGAATTGGATAACATTGAGAGAGGGAGGGAGAAAAGCAGAGCAAGGGAGAATTCAGATGTTCCCCCACCCAGGGCAGCCAATTTCAGGAGCCTGGGAAAGCTCCTATTCCATGGAAAAAGCCTCTGGAGAAGCTCCTGGCCAAGCCCAGAGCTCCTGGAAGGGGAAAACAGAGTCAGTGATGGAGGTGGGATTGGATAACATTGAGAAAAGGAGGGAGAAAAGCAGAGCAAGGGAGAATTTGAGTGTCACCCCAATCCGAGCAGCCAATTTCAGGAGCCTGGAAAAGCTCCTATTCCATGGGAAAAGCCTCAGGAGAAGCTCCTGGCTGAGCCCAGAGCTCCTGGAAGAGGGAAAACAGAATTGGAATTGGATAACATTGAGAGAGGGAGGGAGAAAATCAGAGATGGGTGAGGGAGGAGGAAATTGGGGTGTGGGGGAAGAGGAGATGGTGAGGGAGGAGGGATTGGATGTGATAAAACAGATGGTGAAGAAGGAGAAGGAGCTGGATGTGGGGAGAGCAGAGATGGATGGGGAGGAGGGACCGGCCATGGGATGCAGCAACAGGAACAGGGGAAGGTTCACAGGGAATTCTGGATTTTCTGGAAAGCTCAGGAATATTATGATGATGATGATGGCGGCACCAGGCACAGGGAAAGGTTCACAGGGATTTTCCTGGCAGGCTCAGGAAGGTGATGATGGGGGCACCAGGAAGGTTCACAGGGAATTTTGGATTTTTTTCTGACAAGCTCAGGGAGATGATGAGGGCACCAGGCACAGGGGAAGGTTCACAGGGAATTCTGGATTTCCTGGCAAACTAAGGAAGATGAAGATGATGATGATGATGAGGAGGAGGAGGAGGAGGAGGAGGAGAGGGCACCAGGCACAGGGGAAGGTTCACAGGGAATTCTGGATTTTCTGGAAAGCTCAGGAATATGATGATGGGGGCACCAGGAAGGTTCACAAGGAATTTTGGATTTTCCTGGCAGGCTCAGGAAGATGATGATGATGGAGGCACCAGGCAAAGGGAAGGTGCACACGGAATTCTGGATTTTCTGGCAAGCGCAGGGAGATGATGATGAGGGCACAAGACACAGGGTGGGTGGGCAGCTCCAGGCACAGCTCCAGGCTCCTCCTTTGCCCATAAATCCCCAACAACCCCTGGAGATGCCCAAGGAACCCTTTGGAAACCCAAATCCCAAGAAATCTCCACCAAAAAGGAGCTGTGGGGGCAGAGGGGCTGGGTGGGGATCAGGTCAAGAGGTTTGGAGCTGATTCCCAAAGGGTTTGGGGCTGATTCCTGAGGGGTTTGGGGCTGATTCCTGCAGGGTTTGGAGCTGATTCCTGCAGGGTTTGGGGCTGATTCCTGCAGGGTTTGGAGCTGATTCCTGCAGGATTTGGAGCTCATTCCCGAGGGAAACGGGGTCACCCACCTGGAGCAGGGCCAGGCTGAGCCCACACAGCCCCGTCACCCAGGGAGCCTCGCCGGGGTCCGTCTGTCCGGGGCTTTGGGAGGGACAGAGAGAACAGGGACAGGGTTAACGGGGTTGTGGGAACTGCAGGAGCACAGCAGAATGTCCTGGGAGATCTCTGGAATTCCCAGTGGCTCCGGGGAGCTCAGCCAGGAGAAATCCACACCAATGTCTCTGGAATATTCACAGGGATATCCCTGGAATATCCACATCAATGTCCCTGGAATATCTACACCAGTATTAGTGGAATATTCACACCAATATCCCTGGAATATTCACATCAATGTCCCTGGAAAATCCACACAATTATCAGTGGAATATTCAAACAAATACCCCTGGAATATTCGCACCAATATCAGTGGAATATCCACATCAATGCCAGTGGAACATCCACATCAATATCAGTGGAATATTCACATCAGTATTCCTGGAATATCGACACCAATATCCCTGGAATATTCACACCAATATCCCTGGAATATTCACATCAATGTCCCTGGAATATCCACAGAGATATCCCTGGATAGTCCACACCAATATCAGTGGAATATCCACACCAATATCCCTGGAATATTCACATCAACGTCCCTGGAATATTCACACCAAAATCAGTGGAATATTCACACCAATATCAGTGTCACATTCACATCAATGTTCCTGGAATATCCACATCAATATTCCTGGGAGAACATCCATGACAACCTGCCTGGGAAAACATCCACGTCATCCTGCCTGGGAGAACATTGACACCACCCCCTCAGGAGAGCAGCCACACCAAAATCCCCGGAATATCCACACCAATGTCCCTGGAATATCTGCACCAAAATCCCTGGAATATCTGCACCAAAATCCCTGGAATATCCACACCAAAATCCCTGGAATATCCACACCAAAATCCATGGAATATCCGCACCAAAATCCATGGAATATCCACACCAAAATCCATGGAATATCCGCACCAAAATCCATGGAATATCCGCACCAAAATCCATGGAATATCCACACCAAAATCCATGGAATATCCACACCAAAATCCATGAAATATCCGCACCAAAATCCATGGAATATCCGCACCAAAATCCATGGAATATCTGCACCAAAATCCCTGGAATATCTGCACCAATATCCCTGGAATATCCACACCAATGTCCCCTCTCAGCATCCTGGAGCCCAAATTCAGAATCCAGAAAATCCATTTTCCTGGAAAAACACCCAAAAATTTCCCTGGGAGAGCTCAGGAGCATCGCCTGCCTCCCTGGCAGTGATATCCAATATCCAATATCCAGTATCCAATATCCAATATTCAATATCCAACATCCAATATCCAATATTCAATATCTAATACTCAGTATCCAATATTCCATATTCAATATCCAATATCTAATATCCAACACCCAATATTCAATATCCAATATCCAATACCCAGTATTCAATATCCCATATCCAATATCCAATACCCAGTATCCCATATCCCATATCTAATATCCCATATCTAATATCCCATATCCAATATCCAATATCCAGTATCCAATATCCAATATCCCATATCCAATATCCAATATCTAATATCCAATATCCCAATATTCAATATCCAACATCCAAGGCCAGGCTGGAACACCCTGGGGGGATGGAATTGGCTGGAATTAAATGGAATTTTGGATGGAATTGGATGGAATTTTGGATGGAATTTTGGATGAAATTTGATAGAATTAGGTGGAATTTTGGGTGGAATTGGGTGGAATTTTGGATGGAATTGGATGGAACTGGATGGAATTTTGGATGAATTGGGTGGAATTTTGGATGGAATTGGATGGAATTTTGGATGGAATTTTGGATGGAATTGGATGGAATTTTGGATGGAATTTGATGGAATTGGGTGGAACTGGATGGAATTGGATGGAATTGGATAGAATTTTGGATGGAATTGGACGGAACTGGACGGAAATTTAAATGAAATTTTGGATGGAATTTTGGATTGAATTTTGGATGGAACTGGATGGAACTGGACAACCTTTGAGTCCCCTCCAGCCCATCCCAACCCATCCCCTGCCTGTTCTCTGCCTTTCCTGGGAATTCTGAGCCGATCCGTCCCCGGCTCGGGCCCCTCGGAGGAGGAGGAGGAGGAGGAGGAGGAGGAGGAGGCCGCTGTTATTTCAGGAACAGCTGATGGAGTTTTATTAAGATTTTATTCCTGTTCCCTTAGTAACTCCAAAGACACGAGTGAGGAAATTGCTTAATAGGGACGGAGCTCACAAAGGAGCAGGATCACTGTCAACAATTCCGCGTTTTTTCTGGGAATGAGGCACGAATTAAATGTTAATTTGGGAAAAGGCAGATACCTAATGGGGGGTTTGTTTGGAGCAAAGGAGGGGGTGGGAACAGGGCCAGGCAGGGTCCGGGTGTGGGGTGGGGAACGGGGTCTGGGTTTGGGGAGCAGGGCAGGATTCAGATTTGGGGTGGAGAGCAGGATCTGGGTTTGGGGTGGAGAACAGGATCCAGATTTGGGGTACAGGGCAGGATCTGGGTGAGATGGAGGACAGGATCCAGGTTTGGGGTGGAGAATGGGATCTGGGTTTGGGATGGAGGGCAGGATCCGGGTTTGGGGTGCAGGGCAGGATCTGAGTTTGGGGTAGAGAACAGGATCCAGGTTTGGGCGGGGGGAAGGATCCAGATTTGGGGTGGAGAGCAGGATTTGGGATTGGGGTGCAGGGCAGGATCTGGGTTTGGGATGGAGGGCAGGATCCGGGTTTAGGGTGTAGGGTAGGATTTGGGTTTGGGGTGGATAACAGGATCCGGGTTTGGGGTGGAGGGGTTTGGAGTGGAGAACAGGATCTGGGTTTAGGGTGGAGAATGGGATTCAGGTTTGGGGTGGAGGGCAGGATCTGGGTGGGATGGAGGGCAGGATTCAGGTTTGGGGTGGAGGAAAGGGTCTGGGTTTGGGATGGAAGGGTTTAGGGTGGAGAACAGGATCCAGGTTTGGGGTTCAGGGCAGGATCTGGGATTGGGGTGGGGAACAGGATCCAGGTTTGGGGTGGAGAATGGGATCCAGGCNAGGTTTGGGGTGGAGGGCAGGATCTGGGTGGGATGGAGGGCAGGATTCAGGTTTGGGGTGGAGGAAAGGGTCTGGGTTTGGGATGGAAGGGTTTAGGGTGGAGAACAGGATCCAGGTTTGGGGTTCAGGGCAGGATCTGGGANAGGATCCAGGTTTGGGGTTCAGGGCAGGATCTGGGATTGGGGTGGGGAACAGGATCCAGGTTTGGGGTGGAGAATGGGATCCAGGCTTGGGGTGCAGGGCAGGATCTGGGTTTGGGGTGCAGGACAGGATCCAGGTTTGGGGTGAAAACACCTTAAAGCCCATCCAAAGCCAACCCCGACCCCTCCCCCTGCCCCAGGCAGCTCCAATCCCCGGCCTTGGGCACCTCCAGGACCCAGGGGCAGCCCCAGCCCCTCTGGGAATTCCATCACAACCCCTCCCCACCCTCATCCTAAAAAATCCCTCCCTCCTTTCCATCCCGAATCTCCTCTTTTCCCTTCAAACCATCACCCCACCCTCGCCTTGCTCATCAGGGAAAATCTCCCTGGAGTGATTTTTTCCATTATTTTGGGGGCCTGAACTCCTCCAATGTGGGGGAAAGCTCCATCCCTCCTCCCCTTCACCTCCACAGCGGGGTCCTGGTGTCCCAGATGTGTCCCAGATGTGTCCCAGATGTGTCCCAGATGTGTCCCAGCTGTCCCAGCCGTGCCCAGCAGGACAGAGGCAGCTCCCTGCTCTCCCCCCGGAGCTCCTGGAATCTCCTGCAGTCAAACTTTTGCCTTTTTCAGTCAATGCTGCTGCTGAGGCAGGGCCTGGCAGCCTCTGGAGCAGCTCCAGGGAATCCTGAACTTCCAACGGGATCAAGCACGGAGCTGTCCCGAGCCCTCCGTCCCAAATTTGTGCCCCCCATCCCAAATTTGTGCCCCCCATCCCAAATTTGTGCCCCCCATCCCAAATTTGTGCCCCCCATCCCAAATTTGTGCCCCCCATCCCAAATTTGTGCCCCCCATCCCAAATTTGTGCCCCCCATCCCAAATTTGTGCCCCCCATCCCAAATTTGTGCCCCCCATCCCAAATTTGTGCCCCCCATCCCAAATTTGTGCCCCCCATCCCAAATTTGTGCCCCCCATCCCAAATTTGTGCCCCCCATCCCAAATTTGTGCCCCCCATCCCAAATTTGTGCCCCCCATCCCAAATTTGTGCCCCCCATCCCAAATTTGTGCCCCCCATCCCAAATTTGTGCCCCCCATCCCAAATTTGTGCCCCCCATCCCAAATTTGTGCCCCCCATCCCAAATTTGTGCCCCCCATCCCAAATTTGTGCCCCCCATCCCAAATTTGTGCCCCCCATCCCAAATTTGTGCCCCCCATCCCAAATTTGTGCCCCAATCAAAGCTCCTGGGGAGACCAGAGCTGTTCCCACTCTTTTTTTGGGAGCAAAAGGCAAGGCTGGGATAATCCAAATTTTCCTCTCTCTCTCCTTGTTGTGCATCCCAAAGATGTTTTATCCCTGGAAATGTGAAATCTGCTCCTGCCTGTGGCCCCAGCTCGGGGCTGCTGCTCCTCTGTGCTGCCCCAGCAGGGATCAAAGTGATCCCATGGCAGGAATCCAACCCACTGGGATCCACTGGGGATGGATCCAGGGAGGTCCCAGATCCAGGAAGATCTCAAATCCAGGGAGATCCCAAACCCAGGGAAATCCCAAATCCATGGAGATTCCAAATCCAAGGAGATCCCATCCCTGGGGCTGCCCAGGATGTCCCATCCCCTTCAGGACCATCCAAGGGAAAGGATTTCCCCCAAATCTCCATCTCTGACCCCCCTAATCCCCACCAAGACCCTTCTCCCAAACCCATCCAACCCCCAGAAAATGCTGTTCCCACCCCAAATCCTCCTTCCCGCCCTCTGGGACATTTCCCAGCCCTGAGCCCACCCAGGGGTGCAGATTTGGGGGTCCTGGGCAGGGTTTTGCCCCCTGGGGGTGCAGATTTGGGGGTCCCTGGTGGGGTTTTTCTCCCTGGGGGTGCAGATTTTGNGGGGTCCCTGGCAGGATTTTGCCCCCTGGGGGTGCGGTACCTGCCTGCCCCGGGCTCTGGGCTCCATCCCCGGGCATCCCGGAGCTCCCGGGGCTGCTGCTGCTGCTGCTGGAGCGGGTTGGGTTCCTATGGCGATGTGGATTCAATTAGAATTAAAAAAAAAATTAAAAAAAAAAAAAAAAANAAAAAAAGGTGGAGCGCAGCAATTGGAGAAGTTTCCTGGGAAAAGCCAGACCGTGGGAGGGCTCGGGGATGGGCTGAGCTGCTCATCCCTGGATCAAAAAAAAATCCTTCTGATCTCCTGGGGAGCTCCTGGATCCCAAAAAATCCTTCTGATCTCCTGGGGAGCTCCTGGATCCCAAAAAAATCCTTCTGATCTCCTGGAGAGCTCCTGGATCCCAAAAAAATCCTTCTGATCCCTTGGGGAGCTCCTGGATCCCAAAAAATCCGTCTGATCTCCTGAGGAGGTCCTGGATCCCAAAAATCCTTCTGATCTCCTGGGGAGCTCCTGGATCCCCAAAAACCTTCCCTCTGATCCCTGGGGAGATTTTGTGCTCCCTAAATCCACTCTGATCCCCTGGGAAGCTCCTGGATCCCAAAAATTTTCCCACTGATCCTTGGGGAGCTCTTGGATCCAAAAAATTTCCCTGCTGATCCCTGGGAAACTCATGGATCCCAAAAAGCTCCCCTCTGATCCCTGGGGAGCTTCTGTGCTCCCCAAATCCCAAATCTGATCCTTGGGAAGCTCCTTCCCACCCCAGGGAGGCAGATTTTTTTTTTCCCACAGGGAAAATTCCTTGGGAATATTTGGGAGCAGCCCCAGGTTTTCCAGCTCTGCCCAACTCGTCTCTGGTGGAATTTGGGGTTTCTTGGAGGAGCCCACGGGGAGTTTTCCACACTCCAGCAGGGCAGGGAACGCTCAGAGCCCGGGGCAGCCTCAGCAGGGGGAAATTAAAATTGGTTTTGTTTTGCTTGTCCTCAAGGCCCTGGCAGGGCTGGGAGGGGATGGATGAACAATTCCTCAAGGTCTCCTCCCCATCTGCTCCTGGAGGAGCCACGGGAGCTGCTGGGGCTGCCCTGGCAGGTCCCTGAGTTGCTCAGGAGAAATTCTGGTGCTGTCCCTGTCCCCAAATCCTAAATGTGGCCAGGGGTGACTAAATGTCTCCCCCTTTATCCATCCACCATCAATCCATGGATTCATCCATCCCTTTATCTCTTCATCCCTTTATCCATCCATCCCTCCATTCATGGATCCATCCATCCCTTTAATCCTTCTTCCCTTTATCCACCCATCCATCCATGGATCCATCCCTCCATCCATCCATCCATCCATCCCTCCATCCATCCATCCATCCATCCATCCATCCATCCATCCATCCCTCCATCCATCCCTCCATCCATCCATCCATCCATCCATCCATCCATCCCTGGATTCATCCATCCCTTTATCTCTTCATCTCTTTATCCATCCATCCATCCATCCCTCCCTCCATCCCTCCGTTCATGGATCCATCCATCCCTTTAATCCTTCCTCCATCCCTTTATCCATCCATCCATCCATCCACAGATCCATTTATCATCCATCCCTCCATGGATCCATCCCTCCATCCATCCATCCATCCCTCCATCCATCCATTCATGGATCCATCCCTTTAATCCTTCCTCCATCCCTTTATCCATCCCTCCCTCCATCTCCCAAATCCCTGGAATTTTCCCACCCCGGGCTGGATGAGCCTTGGACCCCTTTGATTCAGTGGGAGATTCCCAAGGGATGGGACTGGATGGGATTTAACTCCCTTCCAACCCAAATCATCCCGGCATTTTTTAATTATTATTTTTTTAAATTCAAGTTTAATCCCAAAACTTTTGTCCCAAAATTCCTCTGCCTGTCCCGAATCCCCCAGAATTTATCCCCCAATTCCCATCCTGTGGGAATTTCTCTGTGCATCTTCCCTCTCTCCTTGGAAAGGTTTCAGAGCTGGAGGAGATCCTTGTGCTGAGGAGATTTTTTTCCTCTTACAACACAAAAAATCTGGATGGTCCTTGGGGGGAACTGGGGACGGAGGTGCCCTGAGGCACAGGGATGGTTCTGGCACTCAGGAATATCCACCCCAGCCCTGCCTCAGAGCAGGGATTTGGAGCTGAAACTGCAGAATTTGGGGGATGCTGAACAAATTCCAGGTGGAGACAGGAATGGATTTGGTTCCTCCTGGGCATTAAAATGAGGTTCAGCCTCTGCATTGTCCCCCCCAGCTCAGCCCTGTGCTTTGGGGAGAGGAAAATCTGAGTTTTCCTCTGATCAGAACTCCCTTCCCCATGAAAAGCCATAAATCTCTGGCAGGATCTGAGTCCTTTTTTTTTTTAATGCTGACAAAGGGATCTGTGAGAGCTGCTCTGGGTACAGCCCTGTGGCACCAAGTGACTCTTCCTGCTTGGAGGACAATCCCACACTTGGCTGCTCCAGTTCCAAGCCAAAAAAAAAACCCAAAAAATAAAAATAA
>SWJQ01000928.1:239242-249265 GCA_007252995.1 Zosterops borbonicus
AAAAAAAAAAGAAAAAATAAAAAAAGAAAAAAGAAAAAATAAAATTAAAAAAAAATCATTGCTGGGGAAAAAACCATTTGTGATTTCTGCAGGTTCCAGCCGTGGAAGGTTGGATTTAAGGGAAAAGAAAAAATGGTTTAGGCTCAATGCTCTCGAAGGTTTAATCCAACCCTCACAATCCCATGAGAGTTACTTTTTGAGTTACTAAGGGAATAAAATCTAAATAAAATTTGTAGGGTTACTTTTTGAGTTACTAAGGGAACAGGAATAAAATCTGAATAAAATTTGTANTTGAAGGGTTACTTTTTGAGTTACTAAGGGAACAGGAATAAAATCTGAATAAAATTTGTATTAATTTATAAATTCTGGGCAGCTCCCACTCCCCTTTCCAGGGCAGCACCGAGGGCTCATTCCCAACATTTCCCTCCATCCCTGGTGACACTGAGGGATTGTCCTGTCCTGTCCTGTCCTGTCCTGTCCTGTCCTGTCCTGTCCTGTCCTGTCCTGTCCTTTCCAGGCTCCCCTGCTCAAGCAGAGAATTCCCAGCCCAGCCCTGCAGAGCTCTCCTGGGCAGGTGAGGGATGTTTCACACCTGAGCTGTTCCCTGATCATGATGGGAACTCTCCCTGCACAAAATCCCAGCCCCAGCAGCTCCTGCTGAGGAGAGAAGAGGGGAGAAATCCCAGTCCTTTGGATGCTCCAAAGAGGAAAAGGAAAAAGGAGCAGGAATTTCTGAGGTCAAGGAGGAAACCCAAATTCCCTGAGGTCACCCCACACAGAGAATCCACAACTGTGGATAATCAAATTTTTATAGTTTTCCACCCAAACCAGCCCTGCCTGGTGGAACCAGAGAGGTTTGTGACACCAAAACCAGGTTTGTGACACCAAAACCATCCTGTCCCCAGCAGCTCCTGCTGAGGAGAGAAGAGGGGAGAAATCCCCATCCTTTGGATGCTCCAATGAGGAAAAGGAAAAGGAAAAAGGAATTTCTGGGGTCAAGCAAACACAAGGAGGAAACCTGAATTCCCTGAGGTCACCCCACACAGGAACCAGGGGAATCCACAACTGTGGATAAATAAATTTTTACAGTTTTCCACCCAAACCAGCCCTCCCTGGTGGAGCCAGAGAGGTTTGTGACACCAAAACCATCCTGTCCCCAGCAGCTCCCACTGAGAGGGGAGGACAGGAATCCCAGTCCTTTGGATGCTCCAAAGAGGAAAAGAAAAAAGGAGCAGGAATTTCTGAGGTCAAGCAAACACAAGGAGGAAAATTGAATTCCCTGAGGTCACCCCACACAGAGAATCCACAACTGTGGATAATCAATTTTTTAGTTTTCCATCCAAACCAGCCCTCCCTGGTGGAGCCAGAGAGGTTTGTGACACCAAAACCAGGGCAGTGACACCAAAACCAGGGCAGTGACACCAAAACCAGGGCGGTGACAGTGGGGCCAGCCCTGCCTGGTTGACCAGGGAGCTCTGGGGACACGGTGACAACCCCAGGAGAGGCTTCAGCACCTCCAGAGCCACAAAACATTCCCTGATCCCCCTTTCCTCACCACAAAACAGGAAATTCCCAATCCCTGTCACCCCCAGAGCCCCCAGGGAGGATTTTTGTGCCAACCCAGGTCACCCAGAAGCTCCAGGCCACAAATTCTGGCAACGTTTCCCCATCAATCTCCTCCAAAACTCCCAAAGGAGAATATCTGGATAACAAGGAACATCCCATGGGGCCTGGAAGAATTTGTCACCGTCCATAAATCGCCGGGAAATTTATCCCTGGCAGCCCTAAAACTGCACAACCGAGTAATGGGATTTGTCCAAAGCCTTTAACAGGCTGTTCCCCTTGATTTAGAGGCTGTTGAAGTGTCTTTATTTTCTTAGCACATTATTAATTCACATTCTGG
Source organism: Zosterops borbonicus (assembly GCA_007252995.1). Lineage (NCBI taxonomy): Eukaryota > Metazoa > Chordata > Aves > Passeriformes > Zosteropidae > Zosterops > Zosterops borbonicus. The sequence goes on from SWJQ01000928.1 coordinate 241,146, forward strand.
CTCCGAGGTGCCTCCAGAGCTGGAGATTTGGGAGGGAGAGCAGGGAAAGGGCAGCTGGAAGGGCTTGAACAGGGAAAAAAACCAGCTCAGGGTAACTCCAGGGTGGGAATAATCAAAGGTTATCTGTGCTTGGAGTGCCTCATGGAATGGTCGTGCTCAGTTCTAGAGATCTGCACTCAAATCGGGGAATTGTCCCTGTCCCCAGGACTCGGAATTGCAATCCCAGAGCTCCCCAGGGCTCTGCACACAAATCAGGGAATTGTTCCCTGTTCCCAGATATTGGAATTGCAATCCCAGGGCTCTGCACACAAATCTGGGAATTATTCCCAGTTCATCCCAGTGCCACTCCCATCCCAGTGCCACTCCCAGCCCTTCCTGGTGCCACTCCCAGTTCATCCCAGTGCCACTCGAAGTTCATCTCAGTGTCACTCCTGGTTCAGCCCAGTGCCACTCCCATCCCAGTGCCACTCCCAGTTCTCCCAGTGCCACTCCCAGTCCATTCCAGTGCCACTCCCATCCCAGTGCCACTCCCAGTTCTCCCAGTGCCACTCCCAGTCCATTCCAGTGCCAGTCCCATCCCAGTGCCTCTCCCAGCTCATCCCAGTGCCTCTTCCATCCCAGTGCCACTCCCGGTTCATCCCAGCACCGGTTCCTGACCCATCCCAGTGCTGTGGGATGACTGGGATCGCTGTGGGATGTCTGTGGGATCACTGTGGGATTGCCATGAGATTACTGTGGGATCACTGTGGGGTCACTGTGGGGTCACTGTGGGGTCACTGTGGGATGGGTGTGGGATCCCTGCGAGATTCCTGTGGGATTCCTGTGGGATGGCTGTGGGGTCGCTGTGGGATCATTGGGAAGGCTCTAGGATCACTGAGTTCACTGTGGAGTCACTGTAGGATCACTGTGGGATCACTGGGATCACTGGGATGGCTGTGGGATCCCTGTGGGATCATTGTGGGATCACTGTGGAATCACTGTGGGATCTCTGTGGGACCACTGTGTGGTTGCTGTGGGGTCACTGGGATGGCTGTGGGATCACTGGAATTGCTGTGGGATCACTGTGGGATCCCTGTGGGATTGCTGTGGGGTTCCTATGGGATTGCTGTGGAATCACCGGGATTGCTGTGGGATGGTTGTGGGATCCCTGTGGGATCACTGTGGGATGGCTGTGAGATTGTTGTGGGATCACTGGGATAGCTGGGATGGCTGTGGGATGACTATGGGATTCCTGTGGGATTCCTGTGGGATTCCTGTGGGATTCCTGTGGGATTCCTGTGGGATTCCTGTGGGGTCACTGTTGGATCCCTGTGGGATCCCTGTGGGATCACTGTGAGGTTGCTGTGGGATCACTGGGATCACTGTGGGATCACTGTGATCACTGTGGGGTCGCTGCCCTTCCCGCACAGGAGGGAATTTCCCCTCCCGACATCCCCGACTCACATTCCCCATCTCCATCACCCCCAGATTTATGTGGGATCCTGTCCCGGGATCCAGGACCTGCCTCTGACCCGTCCCAGGACCAGCCGGGGGAACCAATTCCACAATCCTGGGATGGTTTGGGATGGAAGGACCTTAAACCCCTCCAGTACCATGGACAGGGACATCTCCCACTGTCCCCAACCCCATCCACCGGCCCTGGGAACCTCCAGGGATGGGAACTCCACCCGTCCCAGGCCTGGACAACCCTTTCCATGAAGAAAATTTCCCAAAATCCAATTTAAACCTCCCCTGGCCCAGCCTGATCCTGGAAACAAATCCCAATTTTTTTCACCTCGGCTCCTCCTGCCAATAATTTTGGAAATATTTATCAATCCCCTTATCCAAATACCCAAATCCAGCCCCTTAAAAGTCCCAAATTCTCCCCAAACCCACGAGCAGTGGGAAAACCTGGGAATGGAGACAAGAATTTCCCTATTTTTTTTGTTAATTCTCATTTTTCCCTGTTTTTTTTTACGAGCCATTAAAACAGGATGGGAACACAAATCCAAGGGATAAATTTACAGGAAAAAAATAAATAAAAATAAAAAAACAAACAGGGGAAGGGCGTTTTCTTCTCTCAGTGTGTGCAAACAAACCCCAGAAATCGCTGAGTAATTCCCAGAGCTCAGGGAAACGATCATTTACTTTTAATTACCAATTAAATGTCTCGCTAATTTCTCGCGTTCAAAAAAAGCACCGACGGAGCCGCAAACAATCGCCCAGGCAAAATCGGCTTTTTAACGTTTAATTACCGGGGCTCTGCCAATGAATTATTGAGTAAAATGGGCAAAGATTGGGCTCTGGTGGTACAAATTAAAGGATTTTTTTCATCTTTTCCCAGGTTGGAGTCGCTGTTTGGAGCCAAAGCAACGCCCAGAGAGGCGGGCGAGGATCATGGAGATGAATTTCTCCCAAAAATAATCTTCAATCCCAGTTCTGGTCTTGTTATGGAATTCCAGGATGGGTTGGAGGGGATTTAAAGGGTCATTCTTGACATGGGGACACTTCTCACTGTCCCAGCCTGGCTTTGGATATTCCAGGGATCCTCACCTCCATCCCAGGGAAAAATTCATTCCCAAAATCCCTCCCCAGCCCTGCCTCGCTCATCTCTGGCCCCAATCCCATTAAATCCCATTAAATCCCATTAAATCCCAATGAAATCAGTTCCGCTGGTCCAGTCCCGGCTCTGGGGGACAATCCATGTCCTGGGGAGGGTTCAGCCCCTCCTCCCACCCGAAATCCAAGGAAAAATGGACTTTCCAAGGGTCTATTCCATCAAGGAATTCTGGAGGAAAGCAGACAGGATTCCCTGCCCCGGGAATTCTCTGGGATTGTTCAGAGCAGGAGAGGGAGGAGGAGAGGAGGGACAGCAAAGCCCGGCTGGATTGGGTCCATGCCCTTCCCAAAGCAGGACAAGTGTCCAAGGCTGTCCCTGGGGAGAGTTTGAACCTGGAGAACGTCCCTGGATCCATCATTCCTTCCATCCCTGGATCCCTCATTCCTTCCATCCCTGGATCCCTCGTTCCTTTAATCCCTGAATCCCTGATTCCTTCCATCCTTCCATCCATGATTCCCTCATTTCTTCCATCCCTGGATCCCTGATTCCCTCATTCCTTCCATTCCTGATTCCTTCCATCCCTCCATCCCTGCATCCCTCATTTCTTCCATCCCTGACTACCTGATTCCTTCCATCCCTGATTCCCTGGATCCCTGATTTCTTCAATCCCTGGATTCCTGCGTCCCTCACTCTTTCCATCCTTGATTCCCTGATTCCTTCCATCCCTCCATCCCTGCATCCCTGAATCTTTCCATCCCTGCATCCCTGAATCTTTCCATCCCTGCATCCCTGAATCTTTCTATCCCTGGATCCCTCATTCCTTCCATCCCTGGATTCCTGCATCCCTCACTCTTTCCATCGCTGACTCCCTGATTCCCTCACTCCTTCCATCCCTGCATCCCTGACTCCATCATTCCTTCCATCCCTGGATTCCTGATTCCTTCTATCCCTGAATCCCTCATTCCTTCCATCCCTCCATTCCTTCCATCCCTGGATCCTTGAATTCCCAAATCCTTCCATCCCTGTATCCCTCATTCCTTCCATCCCCGCATCCTTAGATTCCTTCCATCCTTCCATCCCTGTATCCCTCCTCCCCCCGTCCCTCCAGGTCCTACAGGAGCCCCGAGGATCTGGGGGAGCACCAGCAGCACCCCCAGAGCTGCTCCTCCTCCTCCTCCTCCTCCTCCTCCTTTCCCACCTCCTGCTCTCCCCTCTCTCCTCTCTCCTCCTCCCCCGCAGTGCCGGCGCCTCTCCCGTCACCGAGATGAGCTGATAAAAATGCAGATCGATGGCAGGGCCGGGGCTCAGCTCCGGGAAATCGATGCTGTTCCCCTGCCCAGAGCTCCTGGTGATTTTATCCACCCTGGGGAGGCTGCGGGGACAGGGGGGATCCCCTTATCCCATTCCTGCTTCCCTCAGGGAAAGGTCCCGAGCAAACCTGGCCACAGTTCCCAGAATTTGGAGCAAATCAGGCAGGGGAAGGGGCTGGGAGGGGCTGGTGGATCAAAGGTGCTGAGCTCGGTGAGATCCCCAGATCCAGATTCTGCTCCTGGATGTGCCGGGGATGGGCAGGGTTAGGGAAAGCAGGAATGGCCACAGAGCCAGGGGGGTCTGGATCCTGGAAGGGTCCTGGATTGATCCGAACACTGCCCTGGATCAATCCCAGAACTGCCCTGGATCAATCCCAGCAGGGCCCTGGATCCCAGCAGGGCCTTGGATCAATCCCAGCACTGCTCTGGATCCCAGCCCGGATTGATCCCAGCTCTGCTCTGGATCAACCCCAGCACTGCCCAGGATCAATCCCAGAACTGCCCTGGATCAATCCCAGGAAGGCTCCTGGATCCCAGAACTGCCCTGGATCCATCCCAGCAGGTCCCTGGATTGATCCCAGTCTGGACCCCAGCACTGCCCTGGATCAATCCCAGAACAGCGCTGGATCCCATCACTGCTCTGGATCCCAGCAGGTCCCTCTGGCCCATCCCCATCTCTCCCCCCAGCCAAAGGCTCCCCAGGGCCAGCAATGGGGACAGTTGGGGTGACACCCACAGGACAGGGCAGGAGGGGAAGGAGTGTTCCCAGAACCTGATCCCAAATCCTCTCATCCCACTGCTGGAACATTTCCAACATCCCTGTGCTGGGCAGGGACAGACAGGGGGAAAGATGGGGGGACAGACAAGGGGACAGAGAGTGGGACAGATGGGGGGACAGACAGGGAGGACAGACAAGGGGACAGACAGGGGGACACACAGGGGGACAGACAGAGGGACAGATAGGAGGGACAGATGGGGACAGATGGGGAGACAGACAGGGGGACAGACAGAGGGACAGGATTGTCCAAGCCCCCAGCCTGGGGTGACCCATGTCCCCCCTGGCCCCTGCTCTGGGCTGCAGCTCCTGTGCCTGATCCCCTGCCAGGATCCCATTCCAGCATCCCCTGCCAGGACCCCATTCCAGGACCCCATTCCAGGATCCCATTCCAGGATCCCATTCCAGCATCCCCTGCCAGGGTCCCCGGCTGTCCCCGGCTGTCCCCGCCCGTTCCAGGACACTCTGTGCCATCCCAGTGCCAGGCACTCTCCATCAGGCCCTGATTTATTTCCCTGCCGTGCCCGGGGAGGGGAGGGGAGACATTCCTGGAATCACTTTGGAACCGAGCCGGGCCCTGGCGCTGCTGCCCCGCCTGGAATCCCCATCCAGGGCCTCGGGGATGTGTCTGCCCCCGGCCTGGCACTGCCAGGGCAGAGCTGCAGGTCCCCTGGGGACAAATTTCCCTCCTTTGTGCTCAGGGAATGCTCCTGATCCCCCCATCCTGCACAAATCCAGGAGAATTCCATGTGTTTATCCCAATCCTGCCCCTGGCAGCAGCTCCTTCCTTTGCTGGAGGAGCTTTGGGCTCATCCCACACACTCCTGAGCTGGGAAGGAGAGATCTCATGGATGGAGCAGCTCTGTGGGATCCAGAGGAGCTGCTGGAGACCCTCCTGGCACAGCAGAGTCTCCTCTCCCAGCCCTGGAGCCCATCCTGATCCTCACTGGGATTCCCCAAGCTGCCAATGCCCAGCAGAGACCCCTGGGAGTGCCTGGACCCATCCAGGTGTTCCCTCATCTCTCCAGTCCTTGGGGAGGGTCCCTGGATCCATCCAGGTGTTCCCTCGTCCCCCAGTTTTTGGGAAGGTTCATCCCCTCATCCCCCAATTTTTGGGAAGGTTCAGTCCCTCATCTCTCCAGTCCTTGGGAAGGGTCCCTGGATCCATCCAGGTGTTCCCTCATCCCCCAGTTTTTGGGAATGCTCATCCCCCTGATTTTTGGAAGGGCTCAGATCCTCATCCCCCAATTTTTGGGAAGCCTCATCCCCTCATCCCTCAGTTTTTGGGAAGGCTCATCCCCCAATTTTAGGGAAGGCTCAACCCTTTATTCCCCAATTTTTGGGAAAACTCATCCCCTCATCCCTCAGTTTTTGGGAAGGTTCAGCCCCTCATCCCCCGATTTTTGGGAAAACTCATCCCCTCATCCCCCAAGTTTTGGGAAGATTCATCCCCCGGTCTTTGGGAAGGCTCATCCCTCAGTTTTTGGGAAAACTCAGCCTCTCATCCCCCAATTTTTGGGAAGCCTCATCCCCTCATCCCCCAGTTTTTGGAAAGACTCCTTGGGTCCATCCAGGTGTTCACTCATCCCCCAGTTTTTGGGAAGGTTCAGCCCCTCATCCCCCAGATTTTGAGAAGACTCATCCCCCAGTTTTTAGGAAGGCTCAGCCCTCATCCCTCAGTTTTTGGGAAGGTTCATCCCCCAGTTTTTGGGAAGGCTCATCCCCCAGTTTTTGGGAATTTGGGGCCTGTGTCCCATCCCCATCAGGGCTCATCTCCGGATCCCGCTCCGGGCAGGGCTGAAGGAAGGAAAGCAGAGCAGCAGTTACAAAACCCCAGCCCTTGGAGCCGGGAAAAGGGAATTTGGCTGGCACCGCTCACCCTTCCAGCCCTTAATCCCCTCGTTAGCACAGCCCGGCTCAATTAAAGACAAACTCCCGGGCCTGCATTGCAGAGGGGCTGCGGGAGATCCCGAGAATTCAGGAGCCTTTCCCACCCTGGGCAGCTCCGAGGATTTTTCCAGCTGGATTCCAAGAGATGAGGAATTCTCCCACCCCCAGAGGGTCCCTCATCCCATCCCGGGCTGGGCCAGGGGATGTGGGGACACCACAAAGGGGATTTTGGGGCTGTGGGATGGGCTGGGAGGGGTCAGGAACATCTCCCACCGTCCCAGGATGCTCCAAACTCCATCCAGGTTCATCTCCAGAGCCCATTCCAGGCTGGAATAGGATCCAATAACTCCTGCCCTGCCTTTTTGGGGTTTGTTCATCTCTGTGACCCCAAACTGCTGCTCTCCTGGGGGCTCAGGGGGTCTCTGCTCCAAATTCACAAACTGGGGGATTCCTGCAGAAGCCAAATGTGCTTCCAAAAAATGGTTTGGATCCCAAAAATCCTCCCTGAAGGAGGTTCTGCCTCCTGTGGGTGGTTGGGATGCAGAGACCAGCCAGGACAGGAAGGGAAACCACACAAAGCTTTGGGAGGGTGATAAAATCCATGGATTTTAACTGAGCTGGTGGGTCCTGGGAGCTTCCCAGGCTCCAGATCTGCACCTCAGCCACGTCCCAGCAGCACCCAGTCCTTCCCACAGCTGGGAATCCTCCAGCCAGGCCTGGTGGGTTCCTCCCCTTGGGATTCCCGGGTGGTTTTCCAGACGGATCAACAATTCCAAACCCACCCCAGATCCTTCTGTGGGTCCTCTCTGATTGTTCCATCTCCTCCTTCCAGAAACAGCCTCCAGCTCCCACTTACATCCCACTTTTTCCATCCCTGGCTCCCACGGCCCATCTCTTATTTCCCATCCCCTGTTATTTATCCCTTTAATCCCGGCTTTATCTCCTCTCCCTGCTCTGCAGCCTCAGCCTAATGGCCCTTAAATTCCCCTTTAGGGGAACCTCAGCTCCATCAATTTTACTTTGTCAGGGGAGCCTCGGCTCCATCAATTTGACTTTTGTCAGGAATATTTTGGAGCCGGCTCCAGGCGCCTGCCAGCCCCGGGAGGAGCAGCTGCCTTGGGGATTTTTTTTTTTTTTTACAGGATTTACTGGCAGAGCCAGCAGCCCCTCGGGGGTGTCACCGGCTGCTGTCACCGTTCCTGTCACCCGTTTGTCGCCGAGTCGGGGGAGGCGCTGAGCGACCGCTCTGAGCTCCGGTTTATCTGGCAGCCGCCCACGGCCCTGCTGGGGCCTCTCCTGCCTGCCCTGGGCTGGGCACGGCGCTCTCCATCCATCCATCCCTCTGTCCGTCTGTCCGTCCGTGCATCCATCCGTCCGTCCATCCATCCCTCCATCCATCCATCCATCCATCCCTCCGTCCGTTCATCCGTCCATCCATCCAACCCTCCCTCCATCCATCCGTCCGTCCGTCCATCCATCCATCAATCCATCCATCCATCCCTCCATCCCTCCATCCATCCATCATCCCTCCATCCATCCATCATCCCTCCATCCATCCATCCATCCCTCCATCCATCCATCCATCCCTCCATCCATCCATCCATCC
>SWJQ01000929.1:3296-13695 GCA_007252995.1 Zosterops borbonicus
AAAAAAAATAAAAAAAAAATAAAAAAAAAAAAAAAAAAAAAAAAAAAAAAAAAACCCAGCAGATTTTTGTGTTCAAATATTCTTTCGGACTTTGTTCAAGTGATAAGTGTCCTGAAAAATTTATCCCTTTTCTCCAGCAGGTAACATCAGGATGATATTTCACACAAACTATGACATTACAGTCAGCTCACTCAAAATGTTAACTTTGACAGAATTGTTTCTTCAGTGTGAGATTGGAGCTTTATAGCTGTCAGTAGTGCTTTAGGAAGTGAAGTCTGAGGAAATAAGGAAACATCCCAAACATCCCAAACAATATTTTCTCTATCCGTATTTCTTCATTTTCTACAACTATCCCTAGTTTTAGTTCAACTTGAAAACTATGCATTGGAGCAGGAACACTGGAGACATGTGCCAGTGAACCACACAGTAATGTCAAGGCATGCCCACTTCACCTTGCAAAGCACCACCTCTGAAGCAGTTTGTTAAGCCACTCCATGGATAACGCTTTTTTATTATTTATTATTTATAATGCTTATTTATTATTTAACCTCAACACAGACTTTGGCTTAGCATGGACTATGTGTAATCACTGTGGGAGAGATAGAAGCCTGGTTTATGTGCTTGATCAGCTAGACCGTTCTTTAGCAGCCTCTTGTAAACTATTATTTATTGTCTTAACTGGCAAAATAGGAATCTTGAACAAGACATGCAATAGAAAGTGAAGCTTGGATATCAAAGGCGACTAGTACTTTGATATCAATTCAAGAAGAGCTAGCTAGTCTTGTAGGTTTGAATAAATATATCACTTCAAAATACATAGCCAACAAAAAAAGCTGTTTTCTTCATGTATATCAGCAGAAGGAAGGAGGTTTCTTGGAAGAGAGGAAAGGTTTGGGAAACTGCATCTTGCTATTATTACACGTATTTGCACAAAGCTCAGAGATGCATATGTCTTTGCCTGATGAGCTGACCATATGAGTTACTGTGTAGCTTTTTGGGACATCAGCTTTGCTGGATAAAGCACAAGAGTTTAAAAGGAATGTCCTGTATCATTTAAACTAAAGTGACATGTTTTTGTATTCTTTTTAACACTGATATTTTTAAGCTTTCTTTGAATGTCTTGACTCCAGTTGTGATTTAGCCAAAAGATCTATTGCAGTTCTAATACTGCAAGGTTCACGGGTGGTGGAACTATCCTTCTGTGCTCTTTTAAAACAATGAATTATCAAAGTAAGAAAATTGTGTTGTATTCTTTTAAGATTCACTCCAGTTCCCTTCTATAACCCACAGAGGAAAATCTATGCCAGCTGATGCCCCCTCTGCACCACTGTACCACAGAACATAACACTGTAATCTGACCCAGTCTCTATCTGTAATAATAACCAATTTCTGATACTGGCCAGTGACAGCTACTTAAGGAGAAACTCAAGACTAGGCAAAAAGACGTACTGATACCAATCTGCAGTATTTCAGCTACCAACCTAGGATTTCTGCATTTTGTAGTCCTCAATGTACTTTTTTCCCAAATTTGTTCAGCTGATCCCATGTAAACTCTTAGTGGAATAAATATAACAGCTTACTCTTCCAAAGCAGTCATATTATAATCCTTTCTTTCTTTGTCTACAATTCCTTAAAGTAGTGTAAAGCACTCATAATGTTAAGGACATTTCAATAAGTAAAGCAAAAGAAAAAATATATCAGTACAGACTTAGTCCATGTGTTGTCTTCTGTCCTGATACAAGATTTGTTCTGTAGAAATCTCTCAACAGAAAAAAAAATAGCAGTTTAAATTACCATCTCCATGGCTGTTCCTGCTATGGGTTTGTACTGTAAACTGTAAATGGGTTTGTACTGTATTGCTGCCTTTTAATTTGAGACATCTTTAAAACAGATGTTTTCCTCTTCTGGAAATATTTAATCTGTAACATGATTCTTTGTTTGAAATAAGATTTGAAAAGTACTATGGCTGTCATTACCTAAAGAACAATACATCTTCTTGTCCACCAACACCCTCAAATCATTCTCTTCAGGGCTACTCTCAATGTATCTCTGCCCAGACAGTATTTGTGCTTGAGGTTTCCCTGATCCACGTGCAGGACCTCACACTTGGCCTTGTTGAACTTCCAGAGGTTTACACAGGCACACCTCTCAACTCTGTCCAGGTTGCTGTGGATGGCATCCCTGCCCTCCAGTGTGCTGACTGAACCACACAGATTGATGTTGTCATCACTGGCCTCTGCTTGGAGGAACTGACCACAATTTTTTGAGTGCAAGCATCCAGCCAATTCCTTACCCACTGAATGATTCATCCATCAAATCCATGTCTCTCCAGTTCAGAGATAAGGATGTCATGTGGGACAGTGTCAAATGCTTTGCACAAGTCCAGGTAAATGATGTCAGTTGTTCCTCCGTCATCCACCAATGCTATAATCCTGTCATAGAAGGCCTCCAAATTTGTCAGGCAAAATTTGCCCTTAGTGAAGCCACACTGGCTGTCACCAAAAACCTCCCTGTCCTCCACGTGCCCTAGCATTGTTTCCATAAGGATCTGCTCCATGATCTTGCTGGCACTGAGATGACACTGACTGGTCTGTAGCTCTCTGGGTCTTCCTTACTTTCGTTTTTTCCAAAATGGTTATCCTTCCATACACGTGGAAATATATTCATATCTGTGAATATTAAACTTGGAGTAAAGCCCTTCCAAATCCATTTAATGTGTGGACAAATGCTGAAGAAAGCAAGTGTCAGAAGGTTTTCAAGGTACTAGGTATTAGTTTGTTTTCTGCATTTCCTCCGTCAGAGAGCTCCACAGTCCTGCTTTTCCCTCTAACTAGGTGTTCCAGGGGTAAAGAGTGATTCCAGGGCATGGTGCCACAGGTATAGTCATAGCAGGGCGAGCCAGGTGTTGGTAGTAGGATGCATTGATAGTCCCAGGCAAGAGGTGAACCAGGTCCAGGCAAGAACAAAAGGAGATGAAACTACAGGTAGGACAGTAAACTAAGTTTCATCTTGAATCTGAAGTCCATGCAGCAGAGAGGACGAAAGACAGTGGGCAATGGACATCTGAGGGCTACATTCAGGAGGAAAACTAGCTACCATGTAGGTTTGAGCTCCACCCAGATAGCAGGGCCAGACTAGGCTGGAGACCAGTCCATAGCAGAGAGCTGAGGGTCTAGGGCTGTGGTGAAATGGAGGCCTTGGTCCCTGCAGTGTGTGCATGCCCTGGGTGAGTCTGGTCAGGGTCAGTAGATTCTAGAGGTGCACTGGGTGTCTGGACTTTCTCCTGTAACAATCACGTGGTCAGGCAGGGACTCTCTGTAGGCTGGCATTGCCCACAGGCATTTTAATTATTTTAAATGCCCCTTAATAATCCAGTCCTCTGGCAAAAATAATCACTTAATCCTTCAACCTTTTAAACCTCTTTTACACCTTTCTTGTACTTCCCCTTCTTTTATACTTGAAGTTGGGGATTCCACAGAAGAGATAAAGAGCTTTAACTCCAACCATCACTATTTGGATCTCCATCCACCACCTTGCTCTATCATGCTGTGACTAACAACTGCCAGACACCTTCACAACACATAGCCAAACGGGGCAGCTGCTGCTCAGTCTATCCTTCCTAAAAACTCAGATTACAATCACATATATGGTTTTTTCCCCCTGTTATGACTGTCAATCCTTAAAAATGCCCACTAATGTCCTCTGTAAACCTTCCAAAGAAGGCCAGGAGGACCTGCACTGGATTTCTTACAAAGGCAGAATTATTTGCTGCTATGTAGGTGATTTTCTAGTCTTTCTTTCTGTCATTTGCTCTTTTTAAAGTTGGTTCAAAGGTAAGCTTGATAGACCTTGAAGGCAAATTCAGTTACTTAATACTGGGTAAGTTAACCCTTTTATCATGTTACTTGTGTCCATTGGCTTTTAAATACTGAATATGGCTATATGATAAGAGCAATGCCTATGTCAATATACCAGGAGGTGTTATCTATTATGAGTACCTATGTAATAGAAATTGCATTACAAGAATTTCTCTTGCCTAATCTAGTTTTATTAGGCAATAAAAATGTTCTCCCTGGCACAGAGAGGTCTGTATATTGCTGACCCTAATATGTGTATCATGATGACAAGGTACTGAGACATTCTTTGGGAAATAAACATCTGACCTCTCTTTATTCTTATCTAAGAGTTAAAGGTATTATGCAACAAAATACGCAGGTTTTGCAAATTCAGGAAGTATAAAAGTTGAGAGTTCTTTTTTTCAGAAGACTAGATTTTTTATATACATAGAGTTTAATTTTTTAGAGTAGAAATTGAACTATTAATATCTTTGTTTTTTCTTCAGCTGGCACACCTATACAAACTGCTGAGATGACAGCTTCAACAAAAACTTTTCTTTCAAAAAAAAATCTCAAATCCTAAATGTCTATCTAGATTATCATTATCACATATTAGTGAAACCATCACTCATCTTGAAAATCCTACTTAAAATTATAAAAATTATAAATCCTACTCTTGTTGCAAGGCTGGGTCACTGCTGCTCATTTTTCAGGGTTTGAACAAGATCCCTTAGTAACAGGAAATCAATTACATTTTCCTTGTCTCTGTTTGAGGTAAAAGTTTATGAGTTCCTCTCTATAAATCACAGAAATTCCAATAGGCCAAATCTCTTTCATCTTGGTATCTCAAAGCAAAAGACTTAAGAAGAAATCCTGCAGTTCTTTAGGGGAACTTCCCTTTTTGGAGAGTTTCTGAGTCCTAATCTGCTTAAAGAAGGCTGTTGCTTTCAGAACTGCAATGATTTATCATTTTAAGGGATTATTTAAACCAGTTCTGCAAATGCAGCAAGTTGATTCCATCAAAACATACAGAAAAATCAGGCTCTAAGTGGCCTACCCCTGTGTTTGATCATAGTCTGACTATGCCTACATATACATAGATTTGTCCGTATAAATGCAGATGAAGTTTCTGAATGAGGCAACGTAAGATTTAATTTTATTGTGTCCATCCTAAAAACCGGGGTGATTTTCTTGTGAGCATAAGTTTTGCTGGCCTACCAAAGGATCACAGGAGATGAATATCACAGACAGTACAATGGAGGAAGTGGCACTGCATGGTGAGGATAGGGGAGTGAAAGAAATGGGACCGATTCTTCTGATAACAAACTAGAAGCTGCAAAGATTGGTTCAGTTATCTTCTTGATCATTTGCAGTTGGATAGAGTATCTGCTATTTTTCAAACTGCTAAGGAACATATCTACTTGAACTCTGAAATATAGATCAAGATCGAACCAGTGCTGAAGAATCTGTCTCTGAAATAACAACTGAATAAATGCTTTAATGTTACATAATATTTTAGTTAACATATAACTTGGAAAAAAGAGTAAGATGTTGCAATATCCTGGTTGTGGTATTAGATATCTTTTTGGTGTTCGTGTAAAGAAAAAAAAAAAGAAAATAAAAACTATCAAACATGTCTACAATATAAGCTCTTTAAAAGGACTATCTCACACACACTAAGGCCTTTTTAGGATGCAGCCATACTTCCTGTAAAAATCCCAAGTACAGTGAGCATGCTTTACCTGACCATGACTTCCCCTTCACTTAATGGTCCCCCAGGGATTGCACATGACTTGTACAGCTGTGATTCTGCAGCTCTGGACACAGAGCAGGCATTAATGTTGATTCAGTGCAGTGCTACATTAACATACATTGGCTCTCTACAGGACTTAAACATTATAATGAGCTTGAACTAATCCAGAATTTTGTTTTTTAGTGCAGCATTGTGTGGCAATATCCTGATTTGGGTAGAGAAGGAAAAATGCTCAGACTTTGGGGAGCAATTGGGAAGGCAGACTGCAACAAGAAAATTAAAAATGCAGCTTTGGGTATCTACTTGACAGATTGATAGGAAGTGCTGGTCATTGTCAATATGGTTTATGTGGAAAAGAAGGGTGATGGATTAAGCAGTTGGTCAGCACAGAAACTGCAACAGGACTGACCAGTAGTGAAGAATAAGAGAAAAAACTGAGAGTGAGTTAGGACTAATAGGAAGTGTAATGCTGAAAAAAATAGTCAATTATCTACCTATTTAGTAGATAAGGTATGTGTTGTAGGGACAAAACAGGAATCTTAAATATCCTAAAAATATATTCTAATGCATATGTCTAGAGAATGGATAAAATCTGCAGAGGAAATCCTAAATCTTAATTTCATTATTTTCAGTATTTCGGTTGATTTGGATGTAAAGACAGCCGGCACGTCAGGTCATTATCTGTAATTAAACTAGCATGGCCTAGTATACAATGATGAGGGAAGCTGAGAAATCTCAGATGCTACTAACAATTTGATTGGTGTTTTTCAATGTAATTATGATAAAGAAAGAACACACTGTCTCATATAATTTTCTCTATAGAGTCACTCTCCCAAAGGATGACATGGCCAAATGTTAAGTAATAGATGAACAAAAGTAAGAAGAAGTTGAAATTTCCATAGCACTAGCCTCTGAAAATGGTATAGTTTCATATTATATTTGCTTTTATTGCACTCTATACCTGTTACTCATGGATTCATCTCTCTATCTTCATTTTCCTATGTACACCAAATTAATTAAGGATGCCCTTTTAATTTACTACTGTCATATGAGAACATTAGAGATCAGTATCTTCAGTGCTAATATATTAGCCTGCCTAAGTGCAAATATTTAAAATGTGACTTCTCTGTGCTTACGTTTACCAATTGCAAAATGGCATTATGCAACTCTGTCTTTGGTAATCTTTTAAAAAAGTTGAAATAAATAATAGGATCAAATCACATTTGTTTTTTACACAATTAAGGTTTCCATGAACTAGAAATACAGCCTCTGAAAATTTTGTAGAATGTAAGAGCAGAATCACGCTTCCTTTTCAGCTGCTTTAACATAACCTCTGCTGCGTAATTAATAATGAGTTTCCAAAACCAAAACCACATAACCCTCCTTACTGTTTCAACATAAATTTTGTATTCTGTGGATGAACATCAACTCTAGAACAAAATGAAAATCAGAAACATGTCTTTCCAAAGAAACAGTCTAACTCATTGGTAGGGAAAATACTGGGCGAGGAGTACTAGCTCTACACTCTGTACCTCTGTACCTCCTTCTCTAAGCAATTCTTAACCGAGGTAACTAATATGCACTCTTAAATGAGACTTAGTACCCAGAAATACCTAAAGTAATAAAAAGCAGTAGTGGCATTGAAACGAAAATAATAAAATAATTTTGCTCTCCTGGTCATATATCATTAACCCATTCATTCATAGATGAAAAAACAAATCGTTAAACTCAGTTCACCCACTGCTCAAAAGCAGATAATAAAACCTGAAAATTTATTACCTTCGATTTTAAATTTATGATGAGTACCAAGGAGTATGTGTCATGTTTCTCTAAAAACATCTGTTTATAAATTAGCCTGAAAATTTCAGCAATTACTTAGCAGGAAATAACAGAAGAAATGAACAATAGACAAAAGATGCAAAATAACTGCCTGGTAGTAAGAGAATGTAAAGAAATATAAGGTTCTTGCAATTTTAATGTATATGAAATGTATATGAATAATAATATTTGTGAACAAAACAATAAATGGTCAATGACATAATTTGTTGAAAAACTGGAGAATTTCCAACAGCCTGTTTAACTAAAACAATCTAAGAATCACAGCTTTAAGGGTTCCATTTCCTGGTAAAATAATTTTGCTCATCTGAAGTTTTAGTCTTCTTCAGAAGACCATGCAGATAAAAAAGATTCATAACTTTCCCTCTGGGTACCTTGAGCCATTTGCCAAATAGTTTTCTTGGCTGCCCATCAAGATATGAAGTAAATTACTTGGTATCAAGTATTATAAAAAGGGTATTTTTCTCCTGTTCTCATTAATAAGATTCTTCATAATCCTTTTCTTAAGGAGGACACTATAGAGGCCAACACAGTCAGTTATATGATTGTACTTAAAGGGGAATTTATCACATACTCTTATCAAATAAAAAGTTAATGTAAAATCTAATCTCCTTTGTGTCCCCCCACCCATTCCTATTTCTGTTCCTACTCTCACCCCCCAACCACCCAGTTATATTTCACTACATGCTCCTCTGCCCTGCAGAACCTGGTGAACTTGTTCTGACAGAGGATTTAGAAGGAGGATGTGTTGGGTTGCGAACTACTTCCAGTACACTTGCTATGGGTTGAGTAAATCCTCACCCTCTTCAAAATCCTTGCTTCCAATAAATCACAGTGTTCCCCTTTGCCAGTTTTAGAGAGATTGAAGAGATAAAGGACCATGGAAAAGACATTTGGATGGAGCAAGGGAGGCTTTAGGTGAGAGGGGACCTGCCAGCTTCCCTCTTAAATAAATATTATCAGTGTGTGCTTGGGCTTGTGAAAGTACAAAACGTTAAATCTGTCACTTTGCATTGACTCAGAGAAAGATACAAATAATCCACAAAGATATAAAGGATAACATGTCAGTTTTAAAAAGACCAATGAATAGTACGACAAACATTTGTTTCATAGCTGTTCTTAGAAATAACCACAATGAAAAGCACTATTTTAATGCTGACCATCTTCCAAACTTGTTCAGGTCTGTTCTGAAATGTGGCAAATATTTTGTGCTTTTGGATTATCCAGGACTATCGCATTTTTACTTAAATAAATACAGAATAGGTATCTGGTAGAGAGTACAAATATTTTTATTTATTAGAAAAGTGCCTTTATTTTATCTCTCTACTTCACAAAAAATTCTGAAACCGAAATCATAACCATCCTTTCTTCCATAGTTCAGATGCTTTTCCAGTAATTCATATTCTAATAGTAATTTCACTCCCATATTAACTAGAGTTTGCACTATGGCTGCTTTTTATTTTATATCAAATATAATATTTTTCTCTTTATAGATAGCCACCACCATTTTCTCCATAGATTAAAAAATAAGAAGTTGAGCCTCTCCCTTCCCATGATGGTCTAATGTGCCAAGTGCAACTTGTTTCTGATGTTTTTCTACTTTTATATTCTTCTGTGATAGTCATGATTATATCATTCCATGTCTCTTTAGCTTGAAAAATCAGTTAAGCAGTCCAAGAGTTGGTGCTAGAGCCCAAGGGAAAAAAAAAATATTCCAGCTTCTCATGTCTCAGGAGAGATTGCTTAGAGGGTATACAGTTGTCTTAACTGTGCAAGGTCAAAATCTTCATAACTTTTTCCTAAGTGTGGATTTTTTTCTATCAGTGATCATGTTTTTTGTTACAACACATCAGATAAAAATTACTTTGACTACACTTTGTCAAGCTTCAGATGACAAAAAAGAAAAAAGGGGGAAAAAAAGGGCCAGACAAAAATTTAAAATTTCTATGACTCACAAATGGAAGAGCTAAAAAATTAAACTAGGCAAGAATGGAATTTATTTCTACTCAAGACAACAGGAAGAATACTGCAAAAATTTTTTGAATGCTTTTTCCTTTTGGCATCTACTTTGCCCAAAAGGGAATAAAGCTACTTGCTGCAATGGCAACTCCTTCCTACAATTAGTGTTTTGGTGGAGGAATAGCAGATTGGTATTCCATCTTCCAAACTCAATTCAGGCTTGCAATAAGCAGCTAGAATGTGTGTCAGAAGGCAGGACCCTAGAAATCCAATTCTCCCAAAAACTTGTCATCCATACTTAATCTGGGAAAATTAATATATCAGTTGTTATGGGGGACATACTGCATTTAATAATTCGTACTAAAATAAAATATAAATAAAAGTAATGAACAAGAAACAGTCCCGAGAAAACTAGGCTTGCATTTCAGCATGGGTGGCCCCAGCAGAAGGACAATAGGAATCAACACTTGAAAAGAAGTTCCCAGCCCTGGAGATGGGCCATTGACGGTGATTAATCAAGGATAATAAGACTCAACAGACCAGGTACACCCAGTGCTGCCTTCCCGGAAAATTTATCAATTCATCAGGCTCTGCCCAGAAAACTATTCAAAGGAAAAACTGCCTCAAAAGAAAACTCAAGAATACATCATCCAAGCAAAAGTGGACAAATGATCTAGCCTTGGGGAAAATAAAATGTATAAAAACTGGACTCTTGGTGATGGTATTCATGAATGGGGAAGGATAGAGGCCTGTCCTTACGTTCACCTGGTCTCGATCCTGGGGCCGGGGCTGTCTTTTTATCGTGCCTTTCCAAATTTATTGTCACGCGACAATAAACTTTGGTTGTTTTTTATTATTTTTTAAAATTACTATTTTATTTTTAAATCTGGCTGTTTCATTTATAACATCAGTGAATTTCAGGGAGCCTCACTTTGACCAATTAAAATTATCCTTATCTCAGTTATGTAATTTTTTGTCCTTATACACCTATTATTTTCCTTTTTTTTTTTTTTTT
>SWJQ01000929.1:22054-32589 GCA_007252995.1 Zosterops borbonicus
AAAAAAAAAAAAAAAAAAAGGTTGTTTTATCTGTTGTATAACATTACCAAAATGCATACTCTTAATGAAACATACAGGCTACAGAAATTTTCAGTCACTACTGAGAAAGACTGTGCTAATGTCTTTATAAACAATTTGATGAGTGAAGGTATGGGTGTTAACATCTTTGAAATGGCCCTTAATGTCTCTACTAACTTCGGGCAACAGGTTGTTGCAGAGCCCAGACAAAGGTGTGCAATTCTGAACTTTGGGGTAAAACAATAGGTTGAAGAGGAGAACACATGGCAGAAGTTTGGGGGGAAATATGTGGTAGGCAGTTCAGGAAGGCAGTGCCTCCCTAGTACCTCAGCAAGGGAGAAAGGAAGAGGGCAACATGTGGCCAGCATAGGATTAAAGACGGCTGTGCTCTCTGAAACCCTGAGAGAAAAGATCCCATGGACTTGTGCCACAGAGGACTCTCTCCCTTAATTCAAATAAAGCTGAAGGACTCCTCTGTCTCCTTTTTAGATATAAAATTTTGGCATTTGTGGGTTTTCCTGACACTTCTACATTTAAACAGCCAGCACTCACACTGTGATTTATAACTCAGTGCAGCTTATCAGAAGCTGCAGCAATCTACACAGTCTAGACAGTTTTATCAGGAGCAGGGCAAAATCTGTCTCACTGGCATCAGCTTCTCTGCTTTGGGCCATCCAGGTATGGTATTTGCTGCCATCTCATGTGCTTCAAGAGGTACTGCAGTGTAATTCTAGAAGCGAGCATTTTCTACATCTACAATAACTTTAGATAGCTATGCGACTGCAATGTTAAGCAAATACATTACTTAAAATTCTGAAACATTTTTTTTAGGGTTATTGCTACATGATATGGAAATGACCTACATTTAAAACCATAATGAAATATTCTGCTCCATTTTGGGTGAAATAGCATGCTGTGACCAGTTTTCAACTCTCAGCGTATGAAAGACATTGATTCCAGACTTCCAGCAGAAGGCCACAAAACTGTCAGGGACTGGAGGATATGAGTAGCAACTGAGGGAGCTAAGTTTGTTCAGCTGTAAGGAGATGAGGCTTCAGGGTAACCTTATTATTGTCCACCATCACCCAGTGGGAAGGCATAGAAAAGATGGAGCCTTGTCAGAAAAAACAGTAAATGGACAAGACAAACATATTTTATTGCAATACAGGAAATTCAGGATATAGTAAGGAAAAAAATTTCACCATGAGTGGTACCACACTGAAACAGGGACCCAGAGGTGTCATGGAGGACAAATTTGTAACTCAAACATATGCCAACTCCTTAAAGCAGGAATGGTTCCTGACCACTGTGAAAGAGAAAAAATACAGTGTCATACAGCAGAAAAGCTATTTTTTTGTTCAGAGGTTTGTGCTGCCTAGATATTGCATCAGCAACATAAAACACAGGTAAGGGAACTTACAGGTTATACTTTTCTCTTAAAGGTTGTTGTCATGGAACCAGGGTTTTTGTTGCTAGCCAACACTAACCTAAAGACATAGCCCAAAATATGAAAGGCAGGAAGAAAGTGCAGAAAAGCTTACTTAAACCTCAGTAATTAAAAGGTTTTTCCTGACAGGTAGAACATGCCAGCAAATTCACAGGTGCTCTGAAATGCACCCATGAACTGGAAGCACTGTGCCAGAGCAGCTTAATACATCAAAATGTTGATGTACTTGCCACACATTGCTACATACCCATTCCGAAAAAGGCCCCTGTTCTTACTTCCATCTATCAAAACAGAAGTTCTTAGCTACTGGCTTTGAAAAATGATGTCCAGGCATCGTTTTCCATAGCCACAGCAGTATGAGGATTAATGCTTAGACTACCCATGTGCATAGCTTGGGACTGCTTGAGCAAGTGGCTGTGGAGGTACACGCTTTGGCAATACTGTAACACACTCCAGGGCACTTTTTGACCTCACATAGGGTTGCAACCTGAAAGAAGGACAGATGAAGAGAGTGTTGACTGAATACTTCCAAGAGTTATTGCTATACTTTCTCTCCAACAAGTACTCTGCATAGGGCTGAGATAACATTTGAAAACAATGTAATCAATCTTTTCTGCTTCACAGTGAATTAGCAAGTAGAGAACAAACAATGAGAAAGTGCATTCGGCTGCACTGTTTTCCTGCAAGCATTAAACAAATATTTTATTAACCCCACCAAAGGTTTGAGGAAGATGGCAAACAACTCCCTCTGTTTCTTCTACTCATATTCAGTGAAACAAAATTTGTTTCCCTAGGCAGAAGAGGATGATTCATTTTCGACACTGCTAGACGTAGTAGTGCCATACAGAGCTATTCAGAGATACAGCTGCACAGTTTTTTTAATCTATAATATTGTGTCCAAATAATAAAACAACATAAATGTCTCTGAGCCCAGCAAACTTGCAGCATTAAGTATAGCCCCCCCCCGCAAAAAAAACCCCAAAAAAACAAAACAAACAAACAAAAAAACACAGCCCAAAAATTCCTGTATTTTCAGGCTTCTTTGGCACTGAAAAAAGTCTTTGTCTCTCAAAGATTAATATAACTATCAGGTATAACTTTTAACATAATAGGTATACTTGAAGGACTAAAGAGGTCTTGTCCTTCAGTCATATTCTGGTTGTTTTTCTACCTTCTATTACTTTCTAGCACATAGCAACCAGAAGCAAAATAAAAGATTAACACAGATGATGAACAAGATTAACATAGATGATGAGCATTACTGATGAACAAGGAAATTCAAAGCATATCACACAGCAATTCAGCCACAGACTGATTCATTTTAGCAGCAATCTGAACAGCCAAAATTATAGCCTACCATGGCACTTCAGAAAGGAAAGACACTGCAACGAGCACTGTGGGCCTTTGTCACCAAGAGCAACATTAAACTTTTGCAAACAAAATCACATTTGCACAGCAGTACTGGTTGATATGGGACACTGCGGCATACAGACTAATTGGGATAACCATGTGGACCTCGCAGCTTGCTCTGACACATCCACCACCTATAGACCCGTTCTGAGGCCGCAGCAGGAGCACTTGTACAGGGATTCCTTCACAAAAAGGGTTAATGCTGGAATCGGCTGCCGAGGAAGGTGATGGAGTCACCGCCCCGGGGGTGCTGAGAGAAAACACTCAGTGCCGTGCTCTAGCTGACTCGGCGGTGTCCGGTCATACCTTGGACTCGATGGCGTCCAAGGTTTTCCCACCTAGCTGATTCTGTACACCGACCAGCTTTGCTCTAAGCTTCGCGCCGGCGTTTTCCCCAGCGCGTCCCGGGGGGCGCACAGGTCGCCGGCGGACCCGGGGCAGAGCAGTGATCAGCCCTTTCCGGCGGGCGGGGGCGGCGGGCCCGCGGAGCGGAGCGGAGCGGAGCGGAGCGCAGGTCAGGTCAGGTCAGCCCGGCCCGGCCCGGCCCGGCCCGCCCGGAAGCGCCTCCGGCCCCGCCCCCGCCCCCCTCCCCGCACGTGACGCGCCGGGCGCCGCTCCCCGGGTCACGTGCGCTGCCCCCCGCGAGCGCGCGTGCGCGTCCAGCAGCTGTCACCCGGAATCCGGGAAGGAGGGTCTGCGGAGCGGGCAGGGCGGGGGCGGACACGGCCTCCAGGGCACCGGCACCGGCACCGGCACCCGGCGGCGGAGGAGGGAGCAGGCCTGCCCTGCCTTACCCCGTCCCGCGCCGCTCTGCCCCTCATCCCGTCCTGCGGCCGCTCCCGCCCGCGGCACCTCTCCCGGACAGGTGCGGAGGGAGCGCTGCGCTGGCCCGGCGGCCGCGGCTCTGCGGGGAGGAGGTGCGCGGCTGCCAACGGGCCGGGGGCCAGCGGGGAAGGCGGCGGGGCGGCCGAAGCGGGTCGGGCCAGGTGGGGGCGGGGGCGCTCGGCGGGTCCCGGCGGCGGCGCATCAGCAGGGATCGACAGGGCATGGGCAGGGCATGGGCAGGGATCGGCAGGGCATGGGCAGGGCATGGGCAGGGCGGCCCGGGCCATGGGCAGGGCGGCCCGGGGCATCGGCAGGGCATGGGCAGGGCGGCCCGGGGCGCGGGGCGGAGCGGCCGAGGGCTGGAGCGGGGACGCGGCAGCCCCCGCCGGGAGGGGATGGGTGCCGGGGCTCCGCGCCGCGGACCAGAGGGCGGTGGCTGGGACCGAGCTGAGGAAGCGAAATCGTCAGGAGGGAACAGGGGTCTGGCGTTCCTGCCGGCGGGGCTGGGTCGGCGCTGCCGGGGGAGCTCTGCGGGAGGTCGGGCGGGTTCTCCGCCTGTCCCGAGTGCCCGGACCGAGTGAAAAAGAGCTTTACCTTTCTCCGTGTCTGTCAGGGGTTTGATGAAATTGTTTTGGGCTTTCTAGACATTCTCTTGCTGGTACAGGTCGTTCGTTCCTGCATGTAGGTGGCTAAAACTCGAGAGTTGTGTGCCAAGCGAAGTGCTGAGTTGAGCGCGCATCTGTCCGTGGTTATAACACGCTTTCGAAGCTGGTTTTGGGATCAGGTGTCTGTGCCATGATAGTAGGCTTCTCTTAATGAGCTTTTCTTCCTCTGCGTTTGATTTTAGCTGGGAAAATGGAGCGGAAAGTGTGTGGAAAATACTGTATCTTGTAGGTTAACTACTTTAGGAAAAACACTCGTGTGTCCGCTTGTTTTTTAAAACAATTATACTAGCTCAGGGAATAAACGGCATTGATTTTTTACTTTTTAAAGTGCAGATTTATGATTCTATGCTGAGAATTATCAACCGTAGGAACTGAAGTTACCATTTAGTGGCTACCAAACGAACACCTTTTAAGTGCAATCACTTTTTCTACAAGAAAGGAACTTAATGGCACCTCATGCAGTGGGAGTTCTCATGTCTATGCTATAAAATTTGACTTGGGCTTTACCTTTATTTTTCCTTATACTGTCATAAATAACTCATGGCATTGCTTCAGAGAAATATTTTCCAAACACAAGGAAATGGGAAACACAAGCATGATTTCTGTTTCAGTAGTCGAAATGAGAGTAAACTGAACTACTGACCCTCATGCTAGTTTTTTTCTCAGCTTAGGTTTGGGGAGTGCTATTGGTGCTAGCAGTTTCCTATCTAGGGAGTGATCCAGGAAACAATATATATCACCCACATATGTGGACATGGTTAAAAAGCTGTTGGATGAGAGTTGGAATAAAGTATATGAGAGAAAAGGCTAAAGGCTTTGGTCAGTTTTAGTGTTTTTTTTTTTTTTTTTTTTTTTTTTTTTTTTTTTTTTTTTTTTTTTTTTTTTTTTTTTTTTTTTTGTTTTTTTTTTTTTTTTTTTTTTTTTAAATTTATTTTTTTATTTTATTTTTTTTTAAGGAATCTGATTTGGTCTCTGGTGTCTTCATTTATTTATTTTTTAATGGCAAATATGATAAAATAGGAAAAAAATTCAAACCCTGTAAGTTTTACTCTTTAATTATTGCTGAGTATTGCATGCTGTATTTTGTATCTCTTGAGCTAATTTCTAAACAAATCAAATGAATAGTTCTGCACTAAATGTGAGTGCACAATCAGTATTGCATTCTAATAATAAACTTATGTTGTCAACTGCTCGTTTTTAGAGTATTCCTAAGGTCATATTAGTAAACAGCAATTATTAAAAATACAGTTTTATACTTAAGTATTACAAAATATTGGGTTGAGTAGATTATTGATTAAGGACTTTGAGTTTAAGCAGCTCTTAGTTGGTCTGATTCTTAGTTCTGCAAGTTAATTCACTTTGATATTAATTTTTCTTCTTAGTTTTTTTTTGGTGAGATATGTTTCATCAACATTATGCTGAACAGAATGTGAATAGGGTTGTGGTGCTGTTAAAGGTGGTGTTTTTATCCTACTACCCCCAATGTAAATTAAAAAAGCCTCACCCTAATAACTATTGAAACATGAATTTAGTATATATGGAGCTTCGGAAGGAAGATATATTACTATAATTCTGTCAATATAAGGTGCAAGATGTCTGCATGATCACAGGAATGGTTCAAAAAGTGATGTTCTGAAATGTTGAGATTTTAGTACTTGTCTAGTAAAAAATCTCCGCAGTCGCTTGATGGTTTCATAACTCATATCTCAAAATCCTCAAGTTATGTGGTGAGTTGTTCTTTTGATTTTTGTTTAGAATTGTGGAAGATAGGATATTTTGAAGACAAGCAATATTTTATATTTGGAGGCTAGTAATGGTTGTGTGATCAAATCACATAATGAAAGTGTTAATAAGAATTTGCTGGTCCAAAGTCCCAGTATCTGTTATAAATAAACTCAAATCGTAGTTTTGTTATATGAAGACTTAGAGTTTACTCCAGGTTTCGTAGGTACCATTTTATGTCATAATTAATTCTGCTGTAGGCTTGCCCTTTCCTCCTCCTTCAAACATTTCACCTGTTTAAAATTGTGGAATTAGAGGTAGTGGTTGAGTTGTTGTCTTTGTGTGAGTAGTTGCACTACTAAGTTATGCAAGTACTCGTTTTTGTCTGTAATTCTCTTTATGCACAACATTTGTTGGACAGAATATTTGGGACAATATGCTTGGGACACTAAAGACAGTGTACCCTGAAAACTGAGGACAATCTATATAATCATGATAATCTATATAAACAAAGATTAGAAAGCATGTCAAGATTTTAAATTTAAGGCATTAAAGTTGTTAGAGTTAAAGTTCAAAACACATCTCTTAGTGTGAACTGAATACTGAAAAAAATCCAGTGCCTAATCTGTTTCATTGATATTACAGGGAGCTTTCACAAACAAAATATGCTCCAGCTCCTTTGTGACATTTCTGCCAGTAAAATGAAAAGTCACTCAGTTGGAGTGTTGGGATTTAGCTCATTACACCTGTGATATCCTGCTGTTTTTTGTGTAATAAAAGACTAGTTATTAGTAGGTAACTTGTCTCTAAGAAGACCTAGATAAATACTTATATTTGTGGTAGATGTTTTATGACAGCCATTACTGTGCTGAATCAGGTTTTGTTTCACTTTCACAGTTCATTTCTTTGATTAAAAAGTATGTAAGTTACCAGAATGGTAAATGAGTCTATGGCTTTGAAGCTGCATAAATTGTTTATAATCAAAAACTGTTTTGAAAAAGAGTAATTTTAATTTAAAATTAAATTGGTGAAAAGTGTAGAAATATGTAAACTAAGCTACAAATAAAGATATAGAAGCAGAAAAGTGGGAGAAACTCAGAAGTTTTAGAAATCAAACTGTTTGTGTCTGGGTTTGACTTGATGGAAGTATTTGGAGTATTTGATTCGAATGAATCATAATAAATATTTCAAGACTGAGATAAAATATTTTAAACTTGGAAAAATAATTAATTAATAATAGAGGAAAAACGTTTTCTTAACTGATTTGTTGCCTTCAAAGTTGTAGTATGCCTTATACTTATATGGAATTGGTGAAACTTCTAATCTCACAGTGTTTTTCTCTTGCTCCTGTGGAAATCTCCTTTGCATTTATTGTGATGCAGATCTGTGCAGAGTCATAAAATGTCCTGAGTTGGAAGGGGCACACAAGGACCCCTGAGTTCATCTCCTGCTTCTGCATGTGACCGCCCCAAAAATCACACCATGTATCTGGGAGCATTGTCCAAATGCTTCTCAAACTCTGCCAGGCTTGGTGCTGTGACCACTTCCCTGGGGAACCCATTCCAGTGCCCAGCGACCCTCTGGGTGAAGAACCTTTTCCTGATATCCAGCCTAAACCTCCTCTGACACGACTTCAGACCATTTCCTAAGGTCCTGTCACTGTCACCAGAGGGAAGAGATCAGTGCCTGCCCCTGCTCTTCCCCTCATGAGGAAGTTACAGCTGCAGTGAAGTCTCCCCTCAGCCTCCTCCAGATTGAGGAGACTGAGTGGCCTTAGCTGCTCTTCATATGGCTTCCCCTCAAGGCCCTTTAGGGTTGAGCTTGCTCCTTTTGTCTGATATAATATTGTGGGTTTGAGCCATGTAGTTCCCAGATACCGTTCCATGAGTTCATTAGCTGTTCTGCCACTGATGTTAAATGGTATGTCATTTCAGAAGCCTGGGATCGGTTTGGAGTGAGCAGCTTTTGGTCACACACATGTGTGGTTTACTTTAGTGTGCCTGCTTTTAGTCATAACAGCAGAAAGGCATGACATTCCTGGCCATGGCCTGGCCACTGAGTATTGGATCCATCATAAATTAGACTAAAATGTGAGGGCAGAGGAGTTGCATAAAGTCGTTGAATTATGAAATCCTTTGAGAGTGGAAGTGCTCACAGTGAAGGTGAACTCTTTTACTGGTGCAGAAATACACTTTCTGATGTTCCATAAATGAGTAGCTTTAAGAGAGACAAGTACATCTTTCTGTTTCTCAGGTTTTAGAGCTTCATTTATGTGTTTGGTGCTTTTTGTTTGTTTTTTCTTCCCCCTCATGCTGTCTCTGTTCAGCTTCTAATAAGGGATTTGCTGTAAAGTGGCTCCTTGGTAAAATTATCACAATTACTGTAGTATATCCCTGGAAAAAAAAGTGTGTTTTGATGTTAAAGACTTGTGAAGTCCAAGCTATTAGGATGTCTTTTGGGAGGGGACCTGTTAAAGGAGTTAATTAAATGCCGAATAAGTAGAAATGACAGGCTTACTAAAACTGTGCGTTAAAAAGTGCTTAATTTGGAGAGGGTTCACATCTACCACCTCTGATTTCTATCTCCAGCAATGTTATAGGCTGCATTAGCAATGAATATTTTTCTGAAATTTTAGGTACTTTTAAGTGAGCCTTTTGAAAACTGAGAACTAGGCCAAACCACTGTCTGGACTCTGTGAAGACTATGCCCAGGTTTGAAAATGTTACACCATTGTGTGCGTTGATGGTTTACTTGTATCTTAAATAGTGCTTTCAGCTTGGATATTCTTTTCCTTTCATTTCAGTAGTTTACTGGAACTGGTAGAGATCTAGAAATAGGATGATCAGAAATATGGAATGGATTTCCTGTGGTGAGACTAGAAGTTTTCAGCTTAGGAGAGAGATAGACTGCATGAGACCGTGGTAATGATCTGTAAGTCCTGTATGGTCTGAAGGTAAATATGAGCAGTTAGATAATTGTTCTCAGTATGCACATGAGCTATGAAGTGAAAATAAATTGTGACTTATTCAACATACACAGATTTATCTCTTAACATAGGATTTATCGCTTAACATATTATTGACTGTAGAGTGCTTCATCATGAAATGTTTTGGATATTAGAGAGGTCCAAAATCGGGGAAAAAGTCATCAAACTCTACAAAATGCAGTGATATCCTCTGTGTTTAAGGATTCCTTGGTATGTACATTGCTGAAGAATGAGATAGTATTCTGAAAATGTATATTATAAGCTACCCCTTAACACTTACTTATATCTAGATACCTGCTGTTAGCAATTGCGGAGATGTGGAGACTAGTTAGGCTCTTGGTAACTTGCTTTTGCCATTGCTGGAGGCTGTTATGTGCTGCTCCCAGTTAGGACTATGGATTTCATATCTGTGTTTTCATAAAATAATGTAGAAACACTTGAATCATGGGTTGCAGAAAAAAAAAAAGAAATCCTTTTTCTGTGGGTTTTTTTTTCCTTGCCCTTTGTCCCAGATCACTTATTTCAAGATATTTTTCATGCTGTGAGCCTGGTGTAGGAGAAGAATGTCTAGGGAATGAATTCAGGTAATTTTTCAGTTCAAAATTTAGGGGCCCAAATTAAGCCAGTTTATAGTTTTGAAACATTGTTGCTTTAAGGTACCAGACACAGAAATGTAAACTTGAAATGAATATTCCAAATTACTCAGAGCTTTGTGGTAAAATAGAGGTGGTTGCAGGATCTTTAGAAAATGGCTATCTGCCCAGATTCTTGGTTTCTTAAGTTTATGTAATGTATTAAAATCTTCAATAGTCCTAAGATTTATAAACTTGAGTCTTTGTGATGATGGTGTATATCTGAGGAATACATACCTAGCCAAGGGATTTGGCTAGGTAATACAAAGCATTATGTTCCATATATTTATTTCCGCTGTTAATGCAATCAAATAAACTAAGTAACAGATTTGGAATTCCTGATAGGTTCTCTTTTGAAGCCAGGTACATAAAGTAGGCAGACATAATTGCCTGCACATTTACTGTTATTAAAGGAACAATTCAAACATAAGTATGCAAACCCAAATTACACAGGGAATTTAACTATTTACATGCTCAGTAACAGTTGAACATACAAACTGTGCTTTTGTGTTTTGAGTTACCTGAAAGTGCACTAATGTAGTATTTTGGGTTTTTGAATTTGCTTTGCTGAACAGTACAGGGAGTTGGATGGTACCTACCTACAGAATATGATAACGACTTTTTAAAAATGATGAATCAACCCATAGAATTTTTACTTAGAAGTAAAATTGCTGCTGAAACTATTACAGATTAAGGCATGATTTTCTACTACTTGTTTCCTTTCCAGCTTGTGCAGACTTGGTGGTACAAACATGGTTCTTTTACAAAACAGCCAAAAAAAAAAAAAAAAAAAAAAAAAGAAAAGAAGAAAAAAAAAAAGAGCAAAGGAG
>SWJQ01000929.1:34156-56742 GCA_007252995.1 Zosterops borbonicus
ATAAAAAAAAAAAAAAAAAAAAAAAAAAAAAAAAAAAAAGGCTGGGGCTTCCTGTGTGTGCCTTTTTCTGGACAAGTTTATTTATTTTCTTGTTGTTATCTACTGCAAAAAACCTTTCAGGATGAATTTTTTGTTGTCATCCCCTAATTAGTGGGATGAAAATTTGCAAGAAAAGGAAAAAAATATGTGTTTATTTATCTGTGATAAGCAGTGACCTTCAGAGATATGATTTTTTTTTCCCATCTTCCTTCCTATTTTTTATTTTGCTGGAGCTTGCTTTATGTAATTTGTTTAATTTGGATAGTGGAGTAGAGCTTGTGGACATTGCAATTTTATGTATTAGAACACACTGAATAAAATCTTATCTTTCAAAATATAAACACATTTATTTTATGATGCGGTGGCCTATAGTTATTTGCTTTTCATGTTAGCTAATAATTTTGTGTGTAGTAGAGTAGATATATGAGTCTGTGCTTTTTCTTTTTTTCAAATGTGCTTTCAGTAGAGGGAACTGCCCAAAGTGGGCAGTCAAGAGATGCCTCCCAGAAAGCATCTTTGGAAGAGCTGTTTGGTCAAGTCTTGTGTAGTCTGGAGCCAGAAAGTTTGGATTCCCCACTCATGATGGAGGATTTCACAGTACTGGTTAGTTTATTTTAGACTATGAGCAAAAAGAAGTGTATAGCCTTCAGAGCATAGTATTAAGGCAGAGACAGAATATTCTAATACTGAAAGTTGGTTTAATATAGTGAAGTCTACAGGTTTTTGTGCCTTTTAACTAAATGCAAATTAACACATGCTGTTTTTCTAGTTTCATTCTGGTTTAATATGTGTGAGCTGGTGTCTTGCTTGTAATTTGATTAAATACAATTGCTAGTTTAGATTTCTATAATTGGTATCAACTAAATGGAACTTGGAAGATGGTTTCCAATTCTGGAAATAATATGTACTGCGTTCTTCTGAGGGCATTGAAGATTCTGTATGGAGGAACAGTGTTTAACTGATAACACTTCAACCAATAAATTTTGTTTCATATTCTGACAGCTGTAACAGTGTGGCAAGTTGTGGACTTTATAAAGAAACAGTTCAATATTTTGGCAGTGGAGGCTGGAAATTGTCGCTGCCTGGTACTGGTTTGTAAAGGCAAGCTTTATTTGATTGTAGCCGAGCACAAGTCCTTCCCTTTTCTTAGGACGTAGAGGAAACAGTTATGTAGATTTTGCAATTACCAAAAACCGTGTGTAATAAAACGTGTTATCAGGCATGTAATATGCACTTCTGTTCTTTAGTGTGAGGTTTGTTATGTCTGTACAAGCCATACACTTCAGATTTTGCAGGACTTGTTTAAAAAAGCACTTTTCCTGTCATCATAACTAGTGAAATGTATTTGCATATTGGATTATGTAAATAATTGTAGCATTAATGAGATTTCATCTTGCTGTATGTGAGATTTTCTAGTGCTGAACTCTGGTGTTTTTAGTTCATCAGTTTTCTTAGGCTACATACTGGTGTTAGATGTGGATGTTTGAACTTTGCTGACCTCATGCTTTCTCTTCTGCAATATTAAGACTAATGTAGCATTAATATTCTCCTGGCTGATGATTTGAGACTTTTAACGAGGCCTTACAATGGCTATAAACTTCTCAAAAGAAGGATTGGGTTATTTAACCTAGTTTTTCATTAACTTAGCTCTTTAGCTGGCAACTTTCTTCAAACTACATGCTTATATTTTAAACTCTGAGTTGTTTAATCAGACAAACTTAGGCAGACTGCTTGGTCACCAAGAAATTGAAGGTTTATGGGCAGGCTGTGGAGTTTATTGGATCAGGTTCATAGCTTGGGCTTGTTTGGCTAAACCTTTCTCATGATTAGCTAAAAAGCTTCTTTTAATGTTATGTAAAGTACAAATGTATGATCATTTGAGTGAGGTTTGTTCACATTTATTCTCACTGTCCTTTGTTTTTCTAGGGAATTATGGGCATCTTTTTCATCGTGCAGTACTGTCTTGCAAGGGGACAGAAAATGTCTGATTACAATGCTGATGTGAGAGACTTAAAATAACTAAAAATTCCCTGTGTACATATTATTGTCTTTCTATTTCATGAAGTGCAGCTTGGGCATGTTGGCCTTGTTTTTATAACTTTATTTGCTAATATTTTGCACATTTTCATTGTCAAGTAGTAAATAAGGCTCTGGAAGTTTTATTTCTTAGGGTGTATAACTTTGTAATATCACCAAATAAGTAGTTATCTATACACCTAAGTGCAATAATTAAGTTAGCAATAATATGTTTACTGGGTGGATTTTGCATTAGAATGGTCTCCTAGTAGTTGTGATTATGTCTGCAAAAGAACCTCTGAAGGCCTCTTAGCTATTACATTGGAAGATATATTATGCTCTCTTATCTTAATGATTTGGCTAGGGTATAACTGAGTTTTTGCGTGTGAGAAAATACCCAAAAGTAAGCATTGTTTAGAGAAAGAATGTAGGACTCTGGAGTTCCACAAAGTCCTTGAAAGAGTTTCATGTTGTGTTAGAAGTTAATATAATTGAATTGGAAGGAATTCAACATTTTCTGATTCTCTGATTTGTAGCATAATGTTATTTATTGTGTTGAATTTAGACCCTATACCTCACTACTTTCGCTTACTGTTTATAATGAAGAAATGCAATAATGAAATTGTAAAACGGATTAAGAAGTCACAACTGATAGGTCATAGTTGTAAAAAAGGTGTTGAATTACTAAGAAATCATAAAATGAATAGAAACATCTAATGGACTCCTAGCATAGCAAATTCTGCATAGCCTTTACGATTTTTCTGCTACTTAATCTGAAGATATTATATAGTTAATCTTCTTAAGGAGTTCTTGCAAAGATTATGCTTATCAAGGAGCAGCTTTATGCAATAAGTTAATGAGAAGATGTTTTTAACTGAGAAAGAAGGGTTATACAAAAGCATGGATTGAACAGTTTATTTCTGCCAAAAGTAACACAACTGGCTGGTTTGTGTGCTCATTGCTTAGGGGTCTGGACCCTAAGATAGATGGAAGAAGCTGGCAGAAAAAAGATCTGTGAAAGGCAGGATTTGTAATTTTTACACTGCAATGAAGCTGGGCAAAAATTCAGCCTTTCCAGTGCTCTACATGTCTTCATAATTAGTTGAAGGTTATTAATTCTGCTTATGATACAGATTGAGGTTCATTGCAGTATGATATGTTACATGCTTGAGCCTGGTCTTAGTTATGGAGAAATAAGGGAATAATCTTGTTAGTATCTTCACAAACAGGATTTTAAGAGTCTCGTAGCCAAGCAAGATTGCTGATATGTGATTGTGAAAGTTAGCATGAGTTAATCATAGTTTATTAGTTCAATTAACAATATTTAAATTAACTGAATTTCTTCATTGTGTCGAAGTGCCAGGATATTCAGTTGATTTGGTAAATGGCTGTTTTTAAAGCAGCTCATCTATTAAAACTGGTGTATTTTGGTGAGATGTTTTGGTTAAGTGGAATTTTTATCATGCTGATTTATGCAATAATAACTTTGTTGTGCCTGGTGCTTGAAGACAGACATTGACCAAAATAATCCTGCAGCTTTTCTCATAGCTGAACCACTTGGATATGGCTTTTTCTTGGCTCCTTACCCTTTGTGTGAGGAATATAGACAATCAGATGTATTTCAAACTTTTACTCCTTCACATTAAATGAAATCAATTCCAAAGAAGAGATAGCCTCAGGCTTATAGGAAATGCATACAGGCACTGTGGTTTCTTATACTCTTCACCCATAGAGAAAAGAAAGATTAAAAGGTTAATAAGACGTTCCCTTTTGACATTGACTTTCTATATGCATAATTTAATTTCATATATTTACATAGCAACTGAAAGTTAATTGGTAAATCAGTTTATGGTTTTGGAAATGGGCTTCATCTGTGATGTAGTGAAAGGTGATGCAGGTGGCATCTGATACTGTGTGCTTGTATGAGTTGGCAGAATTAATGCTATTTTGTGTGTTTAGCTGTGTTTGGGATTTTTTATAAGAACGCTGATGGTTTGGTTGTTGCTAAGCAGTGCTTAATCTCAATCAAGGACTTTTCAGTATTTTGCACTCTTCCAGTAAGGAGATACACAAAAACCTGAGAGGGAGCTGACCAGGAAGGATGGCTCAAACTGGGTGAAGGGCTGTTCAATACCACAGAATGCCATGCCCAGTATAGAACGTGGTTGAGATACCCAGAAGGGTGGCTGATCACAGTTAGTATTGTGTATCACCTGGGGCTTTTTGGGTTTTATCTCTCTCTTTCTCTATGATAATAAATAAAAATAAAATTTACTTTGTTTAAATTATTAAGCTGTTCTTATCTCAACTCCTTCCAATCTTGCTATGGATGGCAGAAGTGGCACCCAGTGTTTGGCATGAAGGGTTGGGGTAACCACAGATCTGATCAGAGCATGTTGGAAGAAATTTGTTACATGAATTTTTTTGTAACAAAGGTGACAAAAGGTTAGTGAAGAATTTTGTGAACAGCAGATGGTACATGGTGATTTATACTTGGAAATTGGAACAGTTTCTGATCTGAAGAGAATGTATATCTGTCACTTGCCTAAAGATCAGTCCGTTCATGAGTACTGTATCCTGGTATGAAATAGAAATGACTTCTTTTAGTCAGCCTCAATGTAGAAATGGAAATCAGAGGAAATGCTGAATTTATGTGTATAGCTTTCCTGCTTTTTTCTCTGTTGAAGTTTTCAGAGAATGAGCAGGAATGTAATCCTGTTGTTAAACTGCTGATAGTGAGAACTAAAAAATCCAAATGCTCTTCCTTTGTATTTGCAGTGTGAGTGGGAAGTGAGTAATTTGCTTTCTCAATTTACTGAATGCAAATAGCGATATTTTATCAAACATGTAGCTTTCTTACTCTGGGTTGTGCCTGTGTAATGTAAATCTCTAGACAGAGAATGTGCAGATGGATCTACACAGGAAGATGCTAGGTTAACTTGAGAAAACATGCTGTAAAAGCAGAGGTATGGACTGGACTATGTGCTTGTCATTTACAGCAGTGTTTGTGCTGGGTGAAGCCTGAGTATTCTCAAAGGAGTAAGGATAAAAAATAAATATTTGTGCCTTTTACACTAGCCTGGGCAGATAATGGTAGACACATTTTTCCTGTTTGAAACCATGTATGCTCAATGTCAGAATTGGCTTTACAGATTATTCTCTACAGTGTATGATTTTTTTTTTAACAGCTGGATTGAAATTGAACCAGAATGGCTGCTGTTATCTCAGATAGTCCTCCAAACTCAAGCTGCAAAATCATGACTTTTAGGCCTTCGATGGATGAATTCAGGGAATTCAACAAATATTTAGCACACATGGAATCCCAAGGTGCCCATAGAGCTGGAGTTGCAAAGGTAAACATCTGTAACATAGAAGAAAAATGCTCCTAATACCTGATCTCCCATTATTTGTGTTTTGCTGATTACAAACTCGACTTTTTATTATTTAATTTTTTTCCCAAATGATTTTCAGGGAGTAGGTAATGATATGTTACTGTTTTTAAAAAAGAGCCTTTCAGTGTCTCTGATATTTCATGCAGATTAATGAAGATGTTGTACAGTGTTTTCTCTCTAACTGTAAATTGTTTACAAGTTTACAATAGCAAAATAAAATCTTTTTCTAAATAGTTTAAAGTATTTTTTGTCAAATCAGAACAAAGCAGGGAGTTAATAGTATAAATTAAAGTAGTCCTGATATACCAGGGGCAGAACTTGGTGTTTTAGGGCTGTGTAAAGCTTTTCTGGAGCAAATAATCCCACTTCATTATGGCAAATGTACAGATGGTAAGGCAGTGTTTGAATGGAAATAGTTTTCTTTTTAATGGTGATCA
Source organism: Zosterops borbonicus (assembly GCA_007252995.1). Taxonomy (NCBI): domain Eukaryota; kingdom Metazoa; phylum Chordata; class Aves; order Passeriformes; family Zosteropidae; genus Zosterops; species Zosterops borbonicus. The sequence continues at coordinate 40,041 of SWJQ01000929.1, forward strand.
TGTTATGTTCTTGTTAATGAGACCTACAGGCACAGTAATTGTGGCTGTATTCCTCTTTGAGAAATGGCACATCCAAGACCTTACAGCAGGAGTTCCTCCCCTAGCAGAGAGTGATTGTCAGAGGTTCAGTCTGATGTAATTTAGCCATACATCATAGAATTGTTCATGCTGTATCTGTTTTGCCACTTTTCAAACCAGCAGAAACCACTGCAAGTCTAGAAATACCAGCTTAGTTATTTTAAGTACTCTGTAGGAATAGCTGTCTCCATCACTGGGTTTTGAAGCTAATGTTGCATGGTCAAGACATTTAGAATCTGGGTGAGGAGGAACAAAACTTGAAATTCTTGGTTTCCCACGCCCACTCCTGCCTCCTGCTTCCAAACGCCTCACTCTTTGAAAACCTTGTAGGTTTGGTTTTTTTTGTCTTTCTGTTTCAGCTAATAGAGTACATAGGTCATATTCTCCAACTTTTCTCTGCAAACAGAAGTAGAAATGTGATAAATAGGCAACAGTGGAAAGCCTGGGCTGAATTGTTCCTATGCTTAACTGTGTTCTGAAACCTGTTTGTCTGTATGGGAATGACATATTGCAATCCTTTAATCTTGAGCAGTAAACTTCATTGTAGTGCTATCTTCTTGCTTGATTAAACAGCAATTAAAGCATCTCTTGGTGTTTTCAGTCTGCCTGGTACTTGCAACACTTTACTACATTGTCTTCAGAATTTTATATTCTGTTTTTCACTATATTTTGATATCTCAAAAATTTATAAATAAAAATAAACAACGTATTTTTGAAAACAAATCTTATCAAGTGAATAATTCATACTGCAAAAGTTCAAGGGACATTTTTCTGAGTTTTGGATATTGGATTTAAAATAACAGGAAAAAAATCAGTTTTGATACTAATAGAAAATTAACTTACAGGGAACCTATTTTTTTTTAAGTCCAGGATGTACAGTCTCAGGTATGAATGCAAGAAGAATAATGACTACCAGAAGAACTATATGCATTTGCAGAAACAGTAATTTAAGCTCTAAATAGAGAGCACAATCAGAGTTGGCATACCCAGCACTTTGGGTTAAATGTGAACGTGTAAGGGGAAAAGATCTGTAACCCATGTAGAAGAATATGTGTGTGTAAATGGGAATGAAATTACTATAAGCTTGCATGTGTTGGAGGAAGGAAGGAGTATGGGAAATAAAATGTTAAAAAACCTGCAACCACCACTGAAGTTCCTAATACGATGAAACAAGCAATTAAGGTGCTAGACAAACAGTATCAAACCAAATATTCCACAGCAGGTAATGTACTGTGGCCTCCCTTGAGCAAATTGCAAACAATTTGCTATTAGGCTATTGAAAGTCTGAAATGCACTTTAGGCGTAGAAAATCTATTTTAGTCTTACTGTTACAGGGGATTCTATACTTAAAATGGAAGACAAAGGCTGAGAACAATAGGACAGATGAAATGAGGGACACTGTTAGATTGTCTTTACTGAAGAATGAGGTGTTTCGAAAACTCAGACTGCATTAATACAGAGCAAAAAGTTAAATTAATTTGCAGTCACACTGCCAAGTAGAAAAGTAATTTCAGAATACTATGCTGAAAATAGATACTGGCAAGTACAAGAAAAACAATTTTCAGATGAGTTGAGAAGAAATAGTTACATAGAAATAGTAGCCAGTGCCATTCAGAATCGGATCTGTGAGAGATTGTCAGTATATGAATGAGGATTTAACAGAAATATATGTGCTGATAGCACTCTATATTAACCTCAGTAGTACTGACATGCAGTCTTCATGGAGGAGACTGACTGGTATAATTAAGACATCCCTATCTAAAACTGTATGTTTATCTCACTAAATGATACTAGACTCTATTAATATGATTAGGATCTTTGATAAATAAATTTGTAAATGAGAAAGCCTTGCCTTGGGTTTTTCCTTTTTCATATTTGAGCATTCAACAATGTGATTGATGAATTTGATCTAGGTTGCTCCCATTGAATAAATCTAACTTACTTGACTTTGAAGAGGCTATTTTTACTAAAGGAAATACGAAGGGGCTTCAGTGGGACAGGTCAGCGGTAAAAACACAGAGACCTAGTAATTATTTCCAGCTATTATCCTGACCACCTGTGTGTTGCTTTCAGCGTGATGTATTAACGTCTTCAGTCCTTGTCCTCATCTTCATTAGAAAATGCAAATTCTTTGGAGCAGGAAGTTTATTTTTATCTCCTTTTAAAACTTTTTTTGCATATTGGTCCCCATGGAATTCACATCTCTAACCAGCACTCTAATTACAACAGTAATAAACATACTCCAGTTAACTGGAAGGGGATATTTTGAACACAAATATTTTTATTGCTTAAAGCACACTGACCTTGAACCAAATAAGATAATGCAAATTTTGCTTTTCAGTATTCATATATTTGAGCCAAACCTCCAACTTCATGGTTAATAATCATGAAAATGGAAATCTCTATGCACATATTTGATTTCTATGCATATATTCTGAATGCATGACTTCTCTGCTTCCAAACTAGTATTTCGTATTTTGTTAATCTGCATAGAATTTAAGAGTGCTGTGGAAGAAATAAGTAGGAATCACAAGATGATTGGATTATTTTTTTTTTCTCTAAAAGCAAACAACACTGGAACTTTCTAAGTGGTTCTAGTACAGCAGAAGTCCTGTGCAAGTTGAGAAGCAAAAAAGAAAAAGAGGGAGTTGCATCTGTGAAAAATCTAGATAAAAACAGTTGTTTCTGTATAAAATAAAAACATTAGCTGTGGAAGTATGTTACTATTAAATAAATTTCCTTTGGCTTGATGTTTGTCTTTCTCTATGTGCTTTTAGACTGATGGTCTTGATTGGATTTCTTTGGACTGTTTGACTACATTAATATTACAATACGCCTATTGGCAATTGTTTTCCAAAGGTAGCAAATGATCTTAGGATCTGTCTATTTTAGAATTTTATTACTTTCATGGAGAGATTAAATAGTGGAATTTCTATTGGACACTTAGAGATGGAATCCTAAAATGCTCATAAGAAAACAGCCTAGCTGTGTAGCTTAAGGACTGCCTCATTGTGATCCTGTTATTAAAAGTATTAAGGGGATACCTCTGCCTGAATTAAGGTGGAAATGAGAGCATATGCTGAAGTCAAAAGTATAGATTTTGTTTAGCAGTAAATGAGAGAGAGATAGAAAAGGATAGGGAAAAGGGGGAGATAAAGAGAGTGACAGACAGGTTGAGTAGAAATATTACCGATGTGGTTTCCAATGACATCTTCGTCACCTTCTTCTGGTCTTCTTGGTGGTGAGTGTCCCCTAGAAACCACAGAATTCAGTAGATTAATATACATTCGGGCTAGGTGGGAATGCCCAGGCAGCTGACCTTGGCGGTGGGGGCAAATTTGATACTGGCTCTTGCAGCAGACTCTGGATCTGTTGCATCCCTTTGCCTTAGGAAGGAGTCTGTGGCTGCTTCAGCATCTTGGATGACTTATGACACCTCTTCAGCTGCCTCTCACTTGAATGCCCTGTGGGTGTGGCTATCCAGGGGTGAGGGAGAATTTCAGCTGAGCCGGTTGAGTGTAAGGAAGGATGGGTGCTCACTTCTCACCAGAGCTTATGCGACACCTCCAGAACTTCTTCTCCTCCCGAGTGGGGGAGTGTGAGCAAACCTGGTCCCAGCAGATGGGCCTGTAGGCTATGGCCTCCCCCACCCTAAACCCAACTAAAGCTGGTTTTCAGGACAGCTGTTGGGTTTGGCTTTCTTGTGAATGCCGCCTTCACCCTCATTTCTCCCTAAACCTGAGCTAATTGAGTAGTTGTGTCAATTGAGCTATAGTATGTTATCTCGAGTTTCCTTAGGTGTTTTAACTCACAGTCCAAAGTTCCAGGCATATTCAGGGAGGGATCGGATTAGGTGGGGACAACTTCTTAATAGAGTTTTACCATAATGGGGAAAAAGTCTTTGAGAACAATGTTTAAGCCTTTAACCATAAAATTTCACTCTCATGCTACCTCTAAATTATGAATTAATTATTCAAATAAAATAATTCACTTGTTGCATGTTTATAAGAGCTTTCCTACTTTGTTGTAAGATACTTTAAAAGCTTCCAAGCCAGTGTTTGTGGAAATTTGATTTGAACATAGCAGAAGAATGAAAATAATGAGTAGATCAAAAAACATGTGATTAAGCCTTTGGACAAGTAAAAGTTCAAAAGCAAAACCAGACCAAAAATATATATAAAAATTTTTTGTTGCTCTGTTTTAGAAGTGATACAGTTTCACATCTAGAGTTATCTGTTTTCTGCTGAAATAATATATGCAAGGAATGTTCAGAATTGTTGAACAACACTAGTATGACTACAGTCTCCTTTGAAATTCTTAATGATTTCTTTGGCTAACACTTTAGAATCTGCTGAGAAATTTTTGTAGACTGCGAGTAGTTCTTTGGTATTTGAAATAAATATGTTAACTTTACAGCTGGTTAATCTGCGCATAGCTTTAATCTTCAATTATGAGGATTAAATAACCTAATTATAAAAGCTAATGTATCTACATTTGTGCACACTCTTACTGTAATAGAGTTGTACCCTGTAGTTTTATGGGGAGTAAATTGAACAGATTCTGAAATCTAAAACGGCTGCATTTTTTTCACTCTTCAGTAAAAAAGTATAGTGTACGTGCTGTTCATACGAAATAATCTTTAGACAGAGGACTGACAGCTTTTTTTTAGGAATTTTTATTTTAATTGATGATAAAAAATTTAAATCTTTGAATCTTTACATGTGGAAAAGAGATCTAAGATCATTGAGCCAACTTTTGACTTAGCACCTACATGTTCACCTCTAAATTGTATCTGCAGATGCAACATCCAAACATTTTTCTAACACTAAACATAGATGATGTCATGGATTGCAAACTATTCGTCAATTATAAGTCTTTCTGATTGTAAAAAATTTGTCAACTCTGTTATTATTAATGTGTATTATTGCACAGTTGTCTATGAATTGTAGATTGGCGAGTTGCTGCTTGTGAATTGAGGTAATACTGTGCATTTTGAATGGGTTTCTACATTGTCTAGGAGCACTTACAGTATCAGTTAGTGTGAAACAGCTGGTAAGCAAATGTTCCTTTGATCATGTGGGCATATTCAACTGTTCTTTCAATTTTTTTCTAGGATGTTTTGAATTGTTATCACAGTTGTGATATTCTGTTTTGTTTTCTGAATTTAAAGGTTATCCCACCAAAGGAATGGAAGCCAAGAAAACACTATGATGATATCGAAGATTTGGTGATTCCTGCTCCAATTCAACAGATGGTCACTGGCCAATCTGGACTTTTCACACAGTACAATATTCAGAAAAAGCCCATGACAGTGAAGGAGTTCAAGAAGCTAGCAAACAGTGACAAGTATGTACTCTTAGTAAGACAAATATTTATCTTCACATGTTGTGATTTCTTTGAATTGTGTAAGGCACCTGTCTCTCAAGGTATGGAAGGGAGCCACAATGTGAATATTGTTTGTGTTCATGTTGTTGAAAGCATCTGATACCATGGCAGCAAGAAAGCATCTGAAAAACCTAAGACGTGATGCCTTCTGTCTACCTTTTTTCCTTTATGTTCCAGAAGATGTAGAAAATAGTGAAGATGATACAGATGTGTATCTGAGTTTTCATTTGATTACACCTATTAATATTTAATTCCTAGATACTAGAATGGTCTTATCACCATATAATTCCGAAAACTCCAATATCTTATATAACCAATCCAGAAGCTTGTGCATTAATCTAAGAGAACTCAATGGTATCTAGTGAATGTCAGTGTTACAGTTATGGCATGATGGATTTTATTGGAAGGGGAGAAAAATGGTTTGAGAGGGGCTGGGCACTGTACTGAAATGTTTGAAATTGTTGGGCACTCCAAGAAGAGAGAATTGATAGAAGGAATTCTTGCCTGTCATTTTGGGGACATAAAAAGGATGTATTTTACTGGACTCTCTCTCAAAACTGAGTGGAAGTAGTTTCTGGAAGACGAGTCAAAGGATCTTAGAAAGAAAAGATATTTGAATGAGGGAAGGTAATACAGCCTTAGTTTGAAGGCAAGTTTCTTTTAGAGGTTAATTAAGAAATTAAGTGTAAGAATAGAAGCTGTTACCAAGATCAGAAAAAACTAGGACATGTAAAGCTTTCAAGGAGGCTCCTTAGGAAATGTTTCATAGTACCCATGCCTTCATGATAGTGCAAAATTGACAACTTTTTTTTTCTCAATTACAAAGGAAATACAGGACATATACATTACTTGTGCAAAATTAAGTTTAGCACGCAGTATTCTTTCTCTGGTAATTGGAAATAGGAACCTATTTTGTAGTTCTTGAAATGATTTGTTTAGTAAATGTTAGAGGTGAGAATAAATCATAATACCTATATAACATGTGATGTAATTTTCAATAATGCTTTTTCATAGATGTTGAAGTTTACATTTTATTAACCCCTAATAAATTGAGATACACTAATTTATTAAAAAAGTTAATTAATGCAGAAATGCTGGGAAGTTTTTTAATATGTACCATGGTGGTTTTTATGTTTATTATATTCATAATGGAATATATTTTGGAAGTGTTTCTGATTTCAGTTTTTACTGTTTTTACTGAAATCAGATGGCAACCTAATTTCACATGCAAATATAGAACAATTGGGAGGACGTTTGGTCCATTACTAGCCATAGGTCTTTCCAAATATTTGTCATTGCTCTTGAGGAAATATGTCACATAACCTTCTATGTCACTCGTACTGCAGTCAATATTTCTTAAACTGTCAAGTGGCTGAGAGCCTCTGTTCTCCCATGAAAATAATTTCGTTCCATAAAGGCGAAGATTTCTCTGTTAAAGACATTTTTCTTAATTTTAGGATGTTATCTATTTCCTTTGGGTAAGAGAGAAGGGCCATGAACATCTAAATTAAGTCATAGTTGCCTTTAAAAGGATCATGTGTACTCAGTCTAATGCTTTTCATCTTGTATTTGTTTAGACATTTTCAGCTCACCATTGAACTGAAGTGCTACTCTAACTTGACCTCTGGGGAACAGGAATATATCTGCATCCTGTAATCAAGGAGTTCATGTGTGCATGTTTCTCAGGGCCCAATAGAAATATAATCTGATTTCTGAGGCTATCGTGAGAAATAATTAATTCTGTTGCTGAGAATGCTTTGGTTAAGATTTGTTTTGATACCTTTTTTTGTCTCTGTTCAGAGTTATTACATGATGTAAATGTACTTGGTCTCAGTGTTGTATATTTGGATTTTCTGTCAGTTGTTCAAGTGCAGCATACTGACAGTTCTATGAAACTGTACTTCTTAGTGTTGCAGTAATGAGGGAGTTAGTTTTCTTTTCTGAACACTTAAATATGGAAGTATTTCGTATTAAGTATGGAAGGTCTGACAAAGGATGCTGAAGCAAAGCTGTTGGTAGATGTTTCTGTGGTAGTGTGCTTGTGTTGTGTTCCCACAAGATTTTGGAAGGTTACATGAGTAACCTGTCAGAAGTATTTACATAAATACATTTAAGCATGTAAGTGTGTGTTATGTAGCTTGTGCTGTTATAAAGGACTAAAAAGAAAACTTCCCCTAAGTATTTCTTTTCTCTGCATCATGGAATTTTTTGTATAAACTGTTTGAAACAATGGCTTTTCTGGAAAGGTTTTTCTGTGGCAGGAAGAAGAGAAGAAAGTATTGGTTTTGCCTGTGAGGACTACATGGCTGTGTTAGTTTACACTGTTCTGAGACAGGCTTATACAGAACCTATATGTGAGTCTTTGCAGAGCTGGTAGTGAGGTAGGAAAACAATAAATACTTGTTAATTGTGTTTTCCATATGTATCTTTTTTATGGAAGAGAAATAAAAGGGAGAGGCTCAGCCTAAGAATGGTTAGTAGATAGGTTGATTTGCTGCTGGAGACTGAAGCAAGTGTTGTGTGGGTTGGTGGATGACTTTAGTTACTGTAGCTGTTAGGCAGGAGATTTCTATGATGTGGTTAATCATGAAGCTAGGAATTCAGGACAGCTGGTAATTCTTCTGTTTCAAAGAATTTGAAATAAAGTACTTTGTCTTGGAGGTTCAGAAGCATAGTCCGTTGTAAAGGCGGTTTTTGAAAGACGGTGATGAACCTTTGCCTACCTCTTTTTCTGCAGATACCGTACTCCAAGATATGTAGACTATGAAGATCTGGAGCGTAAATACTGGAAGAATTTGACTTTTGTGGCACCAATTTATGGAGCAGATATCAATGGGAGCATTTATGATGAAGTATGCATAGTTTTTTATGAAGTTTATCCCTTCCAGCCCTTTTTTAAAGGATACTCTGCTTAGAGGATACACTCTTGCTTTGTGACTGAGAATCTGTCTTTTGAAATCCCTGTGTTAGTCTTTAAAGCCTCCAAGCAAGGTTGGAATTAACTACATCTGCAAGAGTCAGACAGTTCTGTCCTTAGTAGAATATTGCTTCCTGATCATGACTCTTCCCTTTCTTCATCTTGAACTCTCCAGAACTTTGAGATTCCTTCCTACCTATTTAATTGCTTATTACTCTTCTAGTATGTATGTTTCCTGTGTGATTCTGTGGAAATTTAGAGGTATTTTAACTAAGTTCTACTTTAAAATATTCCTCACTGAGGAATATTGGAGCTGTACTTCATGCTTGGTACAACATGCATCTGCAGTTTCCTGGAAATGTACTTACTCATACTGTTTACCTTTCAATTAACAAGACGAAATTAAAATTTCTTAAGGAAATTAATTATGCTGGTTTATTGCCAATTATTTGCCAAGATCTCCATGGATGATAAAGAGACATTTAAAACAGTTCTCATTATCCAAATAGAATTACAGAATATCCATTGATATCAATTAGGGTAAGTAGACAGGAACTAGATTTCTAAAGGACTGTTTAAATAATGAGACAAAGAGAAGAAATGTTAGCATTTCAGAAAACAATTGAGGATTTAAAAGATACAGAACAAACTTGTATAAAAAAAAAAGTACCATATGTGAAGTTCTTGAGTTATTTCATGTTCTATATAACTGCTTTTCCACTCATTAGAAAACAAAAAGTGTGATTTTTCTGTGGCAGATGGTCTGAGGCTCTCCTAGTGTTTCACAGTTGTTCACAGAAGACAAATTGAAGATTGTCCAGAGATAAATACAGTCAGCCAGTATGGCTGAAGACAATTCAGTTTTTGCACTGAGTTATGTGATCTTGGAAAGACAGCTAAGAATGTCTGATGGTATGTGGTTTAGAGAAAGCAAGTTCAAATTCTCTTCTGTGTCCACATAGCTGCTTTAAACAATTATTTAGAAAATAATTGAAGATTCTAATTTGGAATATTTCTGTGGAGAGACATTCTAGGTGGCTGTTGCTTTGCGAAGAGCAACATTAGGTACATAAAAACAGTGTTTCAAGAAATAGAAGCTTTCCCTTTTTCTTCACTGATCTTTGTGTCTTTATTGTTGGCAAATAATGCCTTATGGTATAGCTTTCTACAAATGTACGCTTCTTTGGATTGTGGTTTTTTTTGTGTTTAGTATCTTAGTTTACACTTGCATGAGCAACATTTCCGAAGAAAAAAGAAGGAATGCAATAATATCCAGTTTGAAAGTGCTGACTGGTCAAAGAGAAGGTCAGAGATTTCCTTCTTTCAGAATTACACTCTTGGAAAGACAAGGAAGGGAGGTCCTTCCTTGTCCGCAAAGCAAAGCGGAAAGCGAGAGAAGCAGCATTTAGGGATCCTAATTCAGATGTTAAGTGCATAGGAGGAGGAAAAAAAGCACTGAAAGTTGCAGTGACTGGGGCAGAAAGCAATAAAAGGTAGAATAAAGAAACCTTGATGCCAATAATAAAATGGGTATAATTTAAAAACAAATAACAAAGGAGAAATGTTAGTGAAGGGAGTTGACATTAAGGAATATGAACAGATTGAGTCCTTAATGTGACAGCCAGGTGGTGATGTGCCCACTTGGTTCAGCGGAAGAGAAGGAATATACTTTGGTACTAAAGTGTTGGTGAGAAAGTTACGATGCTGCTGATCAAACGTTGTCTCAGAATAATTTTGCTGCAGTTAATTTTTGGCCAGCAGATGGTGCACTTGCACAACTAATATTTTTCATGTCTTAGTGCTTGAAGATGGTATTTAAGGATCTTTTTGATTTTGTTTGAAATTGGAGGTTGTTCTCATGTCTTCATTCAATTTCCTTCAGGATTGTGATTATTTGGGGAAAGGAGATGAATACAAATCACTGACATTTTGGGCAGCATTCAGGAGAAAGCATATGGTGGGATTAATTTGTCATGGTGGCCTATTTGCAAGAAACAAACCAAATGCTTACTTTTACAAAATACATATTGTAGAAAACGGTATGTTACAGATGTTACACTTAAGGTAAGTATCTGACAAAATTCCAGTAAAAAACTACTAGGAACCTAAGGAGAATGTGACACATATATGTATGTGGGCCATCAAGATTAGTGAGGAATACTGCTGTGCTCTGTAAATCAGTTTAGCTGTTTATTGATTGTATTTTCTTTTCTACTTGCTGACAGTCAATTTTATATTGAGACATTTGTATCTGAAGCATGATAGAGCCTTAGTTTTTACTATTTAGATAATTTAAGAAACATTACTGTTATTTGTGGAATCTAGCACCTTGTTGGTATTGTGCCAGAGAGGTTATAGAGTTTGTAGTATTTGCTTTTTTAGACCGGAGGATGATAGGTTCTGAGGGGTTTGGAACATGGAGCAAAATTTTCTAAAGGCTGTGTTACATGAAACAGAAAAAGACCCCGCAAAACAAATAAACAAAAAACCCCAATGAAAACAAAGAAATGAAGAAACAAAGCTGTAAGTGCATGCTTTGAAGTTTAACAAGTACCAGCAATGGTTCAAGTTTACCCTTGTAGTATTTGGATTATTCCAGAATCTGTTTTAAATGCTTTTATTTGATGGCTTTGAGCTCAGATTGCGTCTTCACAAATAAGAAAATATCTATGAAGGCAAGTGTTCTGTGTGCTCTGTAGAGCTTTATAGAAGATAAATTCCATGTAGTTGAAGGTTTGCTGGAAATATTATTCTATCTTATTTGCATTCTAATTGCCATTACATTTAATGGCAGTGCTTTGTAGGAGAATTACTGTAGGTGACTCTAGAAAAGGCATAATCTATACGTGGACTGATCCAGCTACCAGGGAGGGGGGGAAATCTTCCTGGTTTCAAAAGAAGTTCCAAAGAAAAGTGGCCAATGTAAAGTTTATAATGAGTCATAAAACATGTCTGACTTCAGTGCTGATGATGGCATCTGCTATTCTGCAGAGAAAAGCCAAGTTTGGAAGAAGCATGTATAAATACTCTTTTGTGTCTGGCTCACCACTCTTCTCAGTTGCTGTCTGAAAGACACACTTTACTTTCAGTTTTCTCATCTTAGTTTATTTCTCCTAAAAAGATAATTCCTAATGCCTACCTTGTTCCCTGTATAAGGTGTGGGGGGCATACATGATACATGAGTGCACTCTCAGTGCGAAGGATGCCAAATTGGGTCGGATGCTGCTCTGCTGGAGGGTAGGAAGGCTCTGCAGAGGGATCTGGATAGGACAGATTTGTAGGCTAAGGACAACTTCATGAGGCTCAATGAAGCCAAGGACTGGGTCCTGCCCTTGGGTCACAACAACCCCAGGTAGCTCCACAGGCTGGGGCAGAGTGGCTGGAAAGCTGCCCACAGGACAAGGACCTGGGGGTGCTGTGACAGTGACTGAACACGAGCCAGGGTGTGCCCAGGTGGCCAAGAAGGCCAATGGCACCTGGGCTGTACCAGCAATAGTGTGGCCAGCAGGACCAAGGCAGGAATTCTCCCCCTGTACTCAGCACTGGTGAGGACCCACCTTGAATGCAATGTCCAGTTCTGGGCCTCATAATTTGGGAAGGATGTTGAGGTGCTGGAGCATGTCCAGAAAAGGGTAATGGAGATGGTGAAGGGTCTGAAGTAAAAGTCCTGTGAGGAGCAGCTGAGGGAGCTGGGATTGTTTAGCCTGGAGGAAGGGAAGCTCAGGGAGGACCTTATCACGCTCTACAACTGTAGCCAGGTCTTTTCTCCCAGATAGCAAGCAACAAGACTAAAGCAAACTGTCTCAAGTTGTGCCAGTGCGGATGTTTACTTTGGATTTTTGGAAATGATTTTTCATGGAAAGGAAGTAGTACCAATCACTGGGGCAGACTTGCCCAGGGAAGTAGCTGTGCCACTATCCTTGAGCATATTTAAAAGACCTGTAGGTATGATGCTTGGGAACATGGTTAGCCTTGGCAGAGCCAAGTTAAGGATGGTTTTTGATGATAAAGGTACTTTCTAACCTAAATTATTCTCTTTCTTCTATTCTATGATGTCCTTTTTCTGTGATCTACTCATAGATGAGATCAATGTGAGCAGTAATTTAGTTTCTAGTGTGATTTCCAGAGAATCTACTTGCCCACCTTTCAAAAGGATGCTTAAAAAGCAATGACTATATCCTTAGAAATGATGAGAATTAAAAACAATCTAATCAGGAAGATTCTTTGTATTTCCTAATCTGTGTGTTTATGGTGTAGAGATTTTGTTTGTAGCATTTTTCTTCCTCTGTTTTAATGACTTTCAAGGAACAGTAAAAGCCTGGCAGTAGCTTTATTATATTAATTGATGTGAGTGAATGGTTATGTGGAGAGAGAAGTGGGCTACAAAGCACAAGGTATTCTCTAATGTTTGGCATGTTCCTTTCCATTCTGTCTCTTAATTAGGTTTTTTAGTCTTCTTTATTTTTTGAGTTGTTACAGTCAGTCCTAAGGTCTCTTCAGTCTCAGTTGTACAACCGATGTCTTGTTTGCCAGATTAATACTGAAATGAAGCGGTGAGATAATCAAAGGAAAAATTAAACACTGAAAAAGGATTGTGTGTAATAATGTATACATACAGAAATCATGTTCATGACAGTGTTGACTGGTTTAAGTAAAGTGAAAAGACTAGCATCATGTCACTTTTGTAAGTACTTAAAAAATAAATAAATAATGGTTGCACTTGAAGCCTATTTTTTAATTATTTGGAAAGAGGTCAGAGCTCTCAACTGTGAACTTTTTACCAGTGTGCTGAGATAAACATTATTCTTTGTGTCTTTGGGAATACAGTGGGTCAGCTCCTCCCAAAGTGTGCAGGTGTTCAGATGAGAAATGCTTGCTAGGTGTCCTACTTTGTCTCCATATTGTATTAAAAGCATACGGAAAGGCTGTTAAGAATAGTGAAAACTCTTGATAGTAATTTACAGTAAATTTGGATCACCTTCAAATGAATGAAGATCAGAATAATCGCCTTCTATATGAACTAATGTGTACCTTATAATATTTCTCTAAGGAAATACAAGGTAAGTGTAATGTGCATAGCGGTGACCATAACTGGTAAGGTGTTTTATGCCTGTTTGTTATCTTACAGAAGGAAAACCACTGAAAAGTAAAGCTTTTCAAGGTATTGGTTTGTGTGGTACAGTTGTCAGTGATGACAGGTATTGCTTAAAGAATTTACCATCAGAAATATGGATAAATTAGAAATAGTGTCTTGACATATTCTTTTGAAATTATTATGATATCTCATAGTATTGTGATACTCTGAGGAGAAAAAATATTTTGTATTTTCCTCGTATTGAACAGATTATGATGTTTAGATGTATTTGTATTTGTAAGAAACTACCAGATAGACGTTAAGTTCAAGTAATACATGTACTGCTGCTCTAACAATTGTTACTAAATATAGCATAACCTCCAAAAATATACTTAAAACTTGAAAAGTATGGCTAGGTATTGACCTATTAAAATGCATTTCTACTGCTGGGATCTTTTTAGTGTGCATTGCAATTGTTACATCTAAAACCAATTATACAACTACTGTAAAAATGAGAATATTTTACTTTAAAATCATACAATCATTTAATTTAATGTTTTTAAGTGTTAAAATCTGTGAGGTAAACTAAGATATTTAATAATAATTTTTAATAATGACTTGTAGCAGTCTGGGCATAAATATGAAACTGACTTATTTTTTTAAGTCTAAGGAATCTAGGAGGAGTTGAAATGAATCAATGTGATTTTAGTGTTTTGGCCAGTAGCAGTGAACATTTCCTTTTGAGCTAAGAATACTTGTCCAAAATAGTCTTTAGGAAAAGGAAGTAGCTCATCTATCTTGAGTGTACAAGTTGTGGATTGTTTATTTGGTATGTTTCGTACTTAGAAGCAAATTATTTGTTTTAGGATTGATCTCCTAGAAAGGATAGAAATTGCTTTTGTTTGAGGACAAATCACTAGCAGTTTGCTTGGTGACTAGTTGTGATACAACTTAACAGAGTGTGCAATGATGAGATGTGCTGTTAAAAAGAATATTCTCTTAGCTATTATTTAATTCTTAGTAGAAGACTAAGATTTCAGGATGTTAGGGTTGCTAGAAGCTTACATGGGTGAAAGGTTGCGGTGGGACAAGTGAAAAAGCCCATGGAATATTGTTAAATATAAAGATAACACATGTTCTGCCTGAAGAAACCTTCAAGTTTCTTCAACCTGCAAATTGCTGCAGTATTGTTTGGCTACTGTCAGAGTGACTGTCTGGATTAAAGTTGGTTTTTACAAGTATTTCTTGTTTTCTTCTAATCTTGTATATGTATCTGTGGTTGAATCATTGCACCAAATGATCTGCACAATTTGTAAACAGAGATAAATTTCATGTGATTTTAAGAAATAAAATTTGTAAATTAAATTAATGAGGACTTACTACCTAAAAATTATTGCTTCAAAATGTTTTATTTTACAGCTTTATTAACTTGCTGCTGCCGCATTTTATATTTGAAAGGTGCAAATTTTACCAGCATCTACTCTTTTGAGTTCAGATTGGTGTTTTTTCTCTTACTAGGATTTAATTTTTTTTAAACTTTTTAAATTTCATGTGCCTTTGTGTTTCACAAATGCATCAAACCCAAGGCTTCCATTTTAAAAGAAGAAAAAATGGTGTCTGAAACGAAAACATTCTATAACCACCCTTTACCCATTTGTAAAATTCCAAATAACTTATTATTTCTTAATAAGTGAAGTAGCCAAAGCAGGTGGTTAGAAGTGCTTGTTCAATGAGAAGTCTGAACTTCATACAGATGTTACCTTCTTTTCTATCAATTTTAGCTGTTTCATAAATAACATACTTGACATAAAAATCTCAAAAAACAAATGGAAACCGACAGTATTAAATTTTCATTACTTCTTGTTTTAACTTGTATTCTTACTACTCCAGCTGTCCAAGAATTAAATATCATCATGCTTAGTCTTGATCCGCTGCATCAGGGCTGCAGTCTGCCATCAGTTCATGCCCCAGTAAGATTACCAGAACTGTAGGTTCAGTGGTGGGTATTGAGCAGAGCAGCTTATGGTTAAGAGTGCGCTTAGAGGCTATCTTCCCAATAAAACTTGTCTCAATTGAGTTTTTAGTAGTTTTGATTATATTTCTTCGTTTTCTGACTGCTTGAGCACCAGCTAATGTCTTCCCTGGAGGTGCTAATAATTGCTGTTATAATGAAGTCTAATTTTTCTCTTCAATTTTGTAGCTTTGATCTTGGTTATACTGTCTCTTACATGCTGTATTACCTGAAATTAGAATTGCATTTTGCAGTTGAATCTGAAGTGCAACAAAAACTACATGTATTGCTTTCTGAATGACTTTTAATATACAAATTTTATGGGCAATAACATAAGGAAACAGCTTAAATCCCCTGAAATCAATACATTTATTCTGTGGTACATTTCTTATGCATTACATCATTATGATTAGAAATACATCAGAATTGAAGTAATCATTTTAGTTTTTATACTTTCCAGAGAAATGGTAAATTTATGCCTGTAAAATTATTTTTAAGCTATTTTTTCATATTATTTGATATTACTTTGTAAATAGTAAAAAAGCATAGATACGTCCCGTGAAACTTAGTGGCTTCCAGCTATAAACTCATTGAAGGTTTTGTCTGCAGTTATTATTTCTGTATTTTGTGTACCTTTTTATACGTAGTATGGTGTATTGTGTTTTGGTCCATGTTAGATGTGATACAAAATTGTAAACTGGATCAGAACTTGTTATGTTCTCTGCTTTGAACATCTCAGACTTATAACCTGATTTAATACTTATTAAGGTCAAGAGAATTTTTGTTCAAGTAACTTCATCTGTCTTCTAAAGTGCTTACAAATATGTATGGACAGGCTGTTTTTTTGAAAGGCTTCATCAAGTGTGTATCTTTTGATTGGAACTGTTATATAAAACTATATTGCTTTATAAGCTTAGTAATATTTTTATTATGTATTTTTTTCAGGGTATTGAGGAATGGAATATTGCCCATCTTAATACAATATTGGATGTTGTAGGAGAAGAGTGTGGAATTTCTATTGAGGGTGTAAATACACCATATCTTTATTTTGGTATGTGGAAAACAACATTTGCGTGGCACACTGAAGACATGGATCTCTACAGTATTAATTATCTCCATTTTGGGGAGCCGAAGTCATGGCAAGTTTTTTTTTTTTTTTTTTTTTTTTTTTTTTTTTTTTTTTTTTTTTTTTTTTTTTTTTTTTTTTTTTTTTTTTTTTTTTTTTTTTTTTTTTTTT
>SWJQ01000929.1:57974-73393 GCA_007252995.1 Zosterops borbonicus
TTTTTTTTTTTTTTTTTTTTTTTTTTTTTTTTTTTTTTTTTTTGTAAAGATGATTTCTGTTTATTTCAGCTGTCTAAACCAAACAGATGGGTTCTGATTGCTTCACAATGGTAAACTGTATAAAAAAACTAAGATAGTAATTCAGTGAGGGGTTTCTTCAAGCTTAGAATGCTATAAAATCACACTTACGTATTCTTTTATTTTAAAAGGAAAGACAGATAAGTACATAAGACTTTGAGTTCAACAGAAAAATATTTGACAGATACAATATGAGAAGCTTAATGTGTTGGGAACCCCAAGACTGTTTGAGGAATTTCTGAAAGAGCTCTTTGAAATCAGTTTCTTTGGTTCTGTTTCCTTTTGGAACTAACTACTGTGTTTTGTATTTAACATCCATTTAATTGCTTTTTTGAATCAGAATCATATCTTGTACTGTAAACTCAGCTGGATCAATACAAATTAAGATTCAGAGCTGAAGATTGTTCCCGCATATGAAACTTGTACTGTCCTTTCTCTGTAATCTTAGATTTTTGATTAAACAGCCTTAACACATAAGTTGTGATACATTGTATATGCATGTATCCCAAGTATATAAAACAAATATATTCCCTTTATTCATAAAGTCTTTGTTTTTTCAGAATAGCTGTGAAGAGGGTGTAAAATCATTAGAAAGATATGTAAAAAATAAGTATGCATAGTTCAATTCCTGCAGATTCTAGTCATCCAAACTCAGACAGAAAATGTATAGTTTGTAATTCCATAAAACATCACTGATTTTTTAATACCCATACAAAATTCAAGTCCTATCGTGTTTATACTGTGAGCGTGGTAAGTTGGTCAGATGTTCACTCTTACATCACTGCTTTATTTTTACCTGCTTTGCTTATGTAATGGATCTCTTGAGTTAAGGCAGAGGCGAATTCCTATTGTAGTAAAGCAGGTCTCTGTTTGAAATTGATAAATTATATACATAGGTATGTGAGATTGCTTCTTTGATAGAATTAAACATACAGAAAGTCTTGTTAACCGTAACATCAATATATTTAAAAAAAAAATGGATGTACAGATAGGTGATTCCAGAATGTTCCAAGATGATAGGACAATTGTAGGTAGTACGATGATTGCATAAAGTTGCTTTTGCTTCTTAGGAATTTAAAAAGTGATACTTGAAGAAAAACTCACGGCATATTGTGAAATTCCAAACAGTAGAGAACTTAAACTCTGAAGTCCTTAGATACAATGAGAAGAAGCTAGGAAAGCTTCTTTAAGTATTTTTGAAGAAGGTATGAATTGATACCAGGATAAATACTTTTCAAGTTTACTGATACGTGTTTATGCTTTCAAAATCATTAAACACTGACCTCTTCATATTTTGAAGAAATAGTGGTAGATACAAATTCATTTTCTGTACCACATTGGCCAATATAGTAAAGAAATGCAGCATTATAAAAAAGTTGAATGAAAGACAGCTAAAGATTTATTTGATGTTACAGATATGCCTTTTACTGGAGCAGTGCTGCAGTCATTTTTGCAAAGTTCATTTATCAGTAAAATGTGTCATGTGTTAATGTGATATTAGTGTAATATTTTCTTAGAGAAAGTGGGGCAGGAGCTGAATCTTATGATGCAGATGGTATTGATCTTCTCTGCTCTTCAGTTCAACTGATTTAACAATCCTTAGTGAAACCAAATAACTTGACGTATATAGTAGTAATACATGTTCTTGGATTTTACTGGTTGTACACGTGGTTTTTCAAGACAGACACATTGGTCTTTTGGAGAGCTAACATGCTGCGTATTTTCTCTGAATTGTGAAAGGACAGCCATTTACATCTGAGAACCACAATTGGAACTTGTGGATAGCAGCTGAGTCTAACTGCTGTAGCAGTCTTTGTAGAATTTGAAGCTTTCTGCAGTGTTGAGGCATAGGTTAACTTGCATTTCTTCTTATACTTCATACTTCTACTTCAAGAGTTATGCAGAGAAGTCTATATTTCTATATTATGTATATCTATTCCTTCACTGACTGCCTCATATGGAATATGGGGGAAGGTGTGTCTGAAAACTTACAAAATCAGGATTACAGCTGTTTAGATATTTATGTATTTATTTGTGTAACACATGATATGTGTGATGTAAATACACACATTAATTTTTTATTTTTCTTTACCTTGCAAAAATATGCTAAAGAAGAAATATTTTGAAAGAGAAGGAACTTAAAAGCTTTGAAATAGAATAATATAAGAGCAGAAGAGATTGAGGTGTATGGTGGGGAGAGATTTTCTGGAAAGAGACTTAAAATTATTTGCTATTGGCAAGAATTTTTACTCCAGTTTTCTCTTTGCATTCTGAAGGGAAAGGTACCTTGAAGATGGTGCCTTATTTTACATCTCAGTTTCTTAGGGAAAGTCTTATGAGCAAGACAAACCATTGGTGTGATTGATAGTGTGGCTTATTAATTCAGTTATCACTTGATATTGATGTACTTTGTAATGGTATTTATAAACCGCTGACTAATATTAAAAATTTCTTCACTCCGACATTTGTTGTTAAATATTTTCTTCTATTGTAATTATTGTTTCAGGGGTATAGGTCTTAGAATAATTTAATTTTGTTTTGTGTAATAATTTGAGGAATTCAGTCATGTTAAATTGTTAAAGCGCTCTTGAAAATTAACACAGACCATTTTTGTTACTAGTAGAAATACTATACTATTAATATATGTATTATATCCTTAGGTAAAATATGGATAATGCTTTAATTTACATTTTAAGTTTATAAATTAAAAAAATTCTGAATAAGACACATTTTTGAAAATAATTCTGGGTTTGTTAAGTATCTGAAAGCAAGGCTTGCTCTTTGTTCTGATTAACTGACTCATGAACAACAGTAGTGTTGAATCTTTTTAAGTGTTGAGATGATACAAATCTAATTGAATAATAATAATAATGAATATAAGGAAATATTTCTTTAGCAGGCAGAAAGTAATTATTTTCATGGCACTGTGAATATTTCAAATATCATAATAATAGGACAATTTTTTTTCGATTTTGTTTTAAAGGAGAAAAGATATGTAGAGAATATATTATTCTGCTTTAGAAAGTAGTATTTTAAAATATTGTGCTCATTTTTGTCACCTTTTATATCTGATGGTGAAGGCCTGAATTATTTTCTGCACAAAGAACTAGGTTTATATTTTCTCTTGATAGGGGCACAGTGAAAACTTGCAATATGATACAAACAATAATTTACGTATCAATTTGTATGTTTTCTGTGACATTCCAGCTGGTCTTTGCTTCCTAGCTTTTCTGAAGACTGAAAATGACAAGAGACAATACATTATGTTAAAAATCTTTCCTGCTCAGTAATGTCTTTCATAAATCACAAAATGCCTTGCAGGATTGGTCAGTCATAAAGTAAACAGGAATGAATACTACAGAAAGAGGAGATGGTTCCATTATTGTGGCCATATCAAGAAAAAGAGACCAGATTGTTTAAGAGAGAATGCTTAGCCATAATTAGATGGATTAGGAGAGTGAGACTGGACCTGACAGTTTATTTAGGTTGTAAGAGGAAATAAATCTAGTGTGACAATGAAAATAAAGCAGGGATTTAGGTTCAGGAATTCTCTTCATTATTTGAGTGGATATATTCAGATGGCAAGAAATCTGATCTCTAGGTTGCCTAAAATTTATTAACATTACTCTTACCTCGTGATTGGCATGACTAGAATCTGTTTTTATGCATCTGCCAGTGTAGAAAGTTTACCAACACCTTTTCATCTTGCTTTATAATGTGGAAAAATCAGGAAAGATACATGGTTATAGACAGCAGGAGTTGTGGAAGTCTTTGAGACATTCCATGTGAAGACTTCCAGATTTTGAATCCCAGTAGCAGGGGAAATAGTAGTGGGGTTATGAATATGTTAGGATAACAATAGATAGCATTCTGCTATTAGTTTTAGACAAAAATTGTAGACAAAAAAGGTGAAGAAGGAAACACATACTCAGACTGATGCTAACACTGTATGATATAAGAACAAATATGGCAGTAAGTAAATGGATTTAGAGAGGGTCAGCTACATCCCTACAGGGCCTTCTGAGGAAGGATTACTAGAACTTTCAGTGTGATCAGGTGACAAAAACTAGGCCAGGTGATGCCTAGTCAGCGTGAGTGGAAGAGTCTTGGTACCTTTGCAAAAGTTGTGCCTACCACTGATGGCACAGACATGTTTCCTAGCTATGTTCTATGTCTAGGAAACAGAATAGCCACAGAAAACTAGAGAGGAGTCAAACCTTTCTGGCAGAAATGGGAATAAAGTAAAAGCTTTCATGAGGATTAGTCAGATGTCTTGCTGAAAACTGTCATGAAAATTAGAAATATGAGTCACAGAGATGACTCAAATAGGGATTCTGGTTGCAAAAAGGTGTCTGTAATCAAATAGGATATTGGTTTGTCAGCAGCTCAAATGGGTTATTGTGCTTGAAACAGCAATCATTTGCTAGTTTCAATATTCTTCACAAAATGGAAAAACTTTGCTCAGGGATTAGAAGAAAAGGAGAAGTTTTAATTGTTTATTTGTTTTGTTTTTCCCTTGTGGAAGAGGATTTTGTTTCTTAAAAAATATTTAGATTGAATAGGAACATTTTTAGGTGGCAATAGACTTTCAAATTTCCCATCTCAAAACAAAATCTTAATTAGGAAGTATTAACTTTTTCTGAAATTTAAATGTGCTTATATTTTAAAACGGTATGTATCAGGTTTATATATAATAAATATGAATCACCTAAATAGATAGGTGATAATAGAGTAAACCAGTTGTTGATAAAAGGGTCACATGATTCTGAGCTCAGTGCCTGGAGTTAGGTAGCATTATTTTGATATAATGTGAATGTTGCAAGTTGTCTGTTGCCAATTATAAAACCAATGAATATAGTTTATTTTGAAAAAAGCTGATGATGTTTACTTAAAACATTTTACAGGTTTGCAGCTTCTGAATTTTTGAAATAACAATCTGCAGGAAAAAATCATCACTGTTTTTACCTTGTTTATATATAATATGGGGTTTAGAAATAGCTTGGTTAAGTATTCAGCATCACATTAAATTTGTTTGCAATTAATACTGTTAACCATTATCTGTGCATATTGTGCATACTTTCTGACTTTGGAACAATAGAACTCGAATTATTTCACATTCCATTTCTGGTCACTGACATGAGAATGACTGTATGGATAGAAGAGGCTGCTGGCCAGATGATCATCTTGGTTGGCTGAGCAGTTTTTGCACAGTAAAGCAACAACATTGGTTTTGATGCAACTGAAGAACAGTATAGAAGCATTATTCTTGAAAACATATATATAAAAATGAATAACAAGTTAATGATGTAAATTTAATATTTATTATTTATTTGTAGTTATCCTGTTGCCAGTACCCTTGATTTGCTGAACCAAGACATATTTCAGAAGATGTTTTTGAACAATACTAGATAAATATAACTACTGTATTTTTTCTGTCCGTGTAGTATGACCATCAGGGAATGGTGACTCTTCGTACTTTACTAAAGACATCTGCGTGAACTAATAAAATTAACATCTAGTTAGCATCATTGTTTCCCTTTTTGTCTTTTCTAAACTTTTTGTGTCCTTATTTGCTTTTTATCCAAGAAACAGTCTTTTTGCCTCTTAGTGATTTACCATTACATTTGCCTTCGGGGTGGCTGGACTTGACCTTATTGTATGAGAAGTCAAACAATGTTAGTGGTGGTTTGATAGTGTGGCTGAAAGAAAGTTGGACACAAGATGAAGATATTTTTCTAAGAGCTTTTAACTGTTCAAATTCTCATATAAGATGGCTGTTGAGATTAAGAGTGAATGCTTTTTTTTCTCTGACTAGGTCATTTGAATTTGGGAGCTTTTTGTTTAATGTAGAGTAGACCAAGAATCCAGTGAGATTCGTGTCATTCACCATGAAAGGCAGGTGCACATGTGCTAAGCACAGTTTTTTAATAAATTGTGTTAAGAATCAAGTCTGAGCTATTCTCGAGAGTTACTTTTGGCCTCCTAATGTGTCATAGTACCAAGGGTTGTCTGTCTCCTTTCCTTTGTTCTTGTCTTAGCTGTGAGGAACAAGCAATTGCAACAGAGGGAAGTAAAGGATTGAGTAGGAGGTGTTACCATACAACCCAAGTGAAGACTATGATGAAAAACACCACCTTGCATTTAATATATTGTATTGCTTTGTAATTTTAGGTTAGCTAAATAAATAGCTGTAGTCCAGTTAAATCATGCGTTGTCTTTCCAGAAGTCTTACTGAGAGCTCAGTTGACTTTTGTATTTTTGTAATATTGACGAGTTTATGTGTACAAATGGAAGCACGTGGCTCCATATTATTACTAAATTGTATAATGTGTACTTTTGAAGGAGAAACATTCTAGGAGGAACACCAGTTCAATTAAGAGTCAAAGCAAAGTACAGTATCTAGTTTTGAGGTTTTTTGTTAGACATTAACAGTATCTGTTCATGTTTTGCTTTAGGAGGTTGTGTATTTAAAGACATACAGTACAGTATATAGTGCTATACAAAGTATTTTTCTCTGATGGAGTGTGAAGGATGGCAAACATACAGATTAGATTGATATGGATACACTGATGTGTGTGTAATATGGAGTGAAAAACAGTCACAAACACTTTGAAAGTACACGTGGAGAAAAACAAAGTGTGATTTTGTGAGACAGCAAAATAGAGATTAAAACTGCAAACACTGAACTTAGTAAGCTGAAAGTCTCTGTTTAATGCCATTTGGAGTGGGTTGTCAGTATGCATGCGTTTTGCTTACAGAGCACTGACTTCTGTAGTGGTCTTCCTTCTATGCAGGTGTTTCAGTTGTGATGGAGTAAAATTGTAAAATTTAGTGTGTGTGCGCAAATAACAACTTGAGGTAGGTGGATGTTTATTGTTTGTTTTTCTGAGTGAGTTTTCAAGGCTGATGAAAAAAATGTGTTCATAGTGTAGTAAAAGCCTCCATGTTTACTTAGTTTAACAGTGTGGATTTCGACTATCTTGTACAGCTAATTATGCTTTTTTTTTCTGTACCATATTTTTTTAATAGAGAAGAATCAATCCAGTGTTATTGCAACATTAAACTGAAAAAAGAAAAGCCTATTATATCATATATTAAAGCAGTTAAAGTAAATAATACATCCTAATTAAAACATACAGTAAGTCCATGAAGTGCAGTAAATATGTTAGTAACAAAGAGAAGCAGAAATGAAACAACCTTTCAATAGTTTTCTATTTTTTGGCTGCAGTAAGCATTAAAAATAATATGTTCTTTTGTACTCTTTGCTGAATTGTTGCAGATAGCATATGGATTTTTTTAAAAAACAGATTATTGTGAGAACAGTGGGTTTCTAAGATATGTACATTTCTGTAAATTAAAGTCTATTTCTTTAATTTAAAACTCTAATTGTAATGATTCTACAAGGGCAAGTAACCCTTTGATTACACAGCTTTTGCTGTAGGGAAAAATAAAGATGTTTAATGCTCGTATTTTTCTGTTGAACCCTTGTGTCTTGTGAAGCATACTAAAATTCAAAGAAATTAAACTTGTATACATTAGATTTACTTTACATTTTAAAATTTCATTTGGAAAAATAAAGTATATGTTTCTTTTTTAATTGTGGTGATCTAATAATATCAAATATTGTCAGCGTGACTTTAAATAGTGAATGTAACATTTTGGAACTACATAATTTAATGTTTAAACTAGAAATAAGCTAAATTTTTTTTCTCAAACCCCTGCCCCCCCAAAACCCAATGTCTGTATTTTTTCCTTAGATGTTGGTGTATTTTTTTTCTGTGTAATTTTTCAGTCTTTAATCTTTTTGGCTTCTGTATTGATAGATATTTATCATACATGAATGATGACTTTTAGTCATTATTTTGTAATTATTTCTTTAAGCATTTCATCCTTTTCTTTATGTGAATTTTAGGTATGCTGTTCCTCCAGAGCATGGGAAACGGCTTGAAAGACTAGCTCAAGGTAGGATTTCCAGTATTTCATATGTATGGTGTTTGAAGGACAACCTCTGAGGAAAGTGAAAAACATTGTTCTTGACTCACCTACTGTTCTATTACTTAATGTTGTGTGACTTTTATGTGTCTACAGTATTATGGCCCTGAGGAATTCTTAAGAATTAAAGTGGTTCTTTGTTTTGGTTTTCTTTGGCTTCTCTTAGAACTTTATTTTGCACTGGCATTTTTATGTTGTTGAAATTTAGGAAAATGAGACTTAGTATTTTCTTGGTCATTAGATTTTCATTGCTGGTATCTTTGTCTCCTTGGTGCCCTTACTCTTTCTTGTCCTAGCTGCTTTTCTTCATCACCTTTTTGAAATTTCTTACCCAAATTTGATACAGAGGTAGAAATATTGAAGACAGATGAGTCTGAGTCTCCTAAAGTTTCATGAAAGCTGATGTTTGGGGTAGAGGATGCAGTCCTGCTTATTGCCCCTGTGAAGGGGTAAGAAGACGAAGTATAGAAACACTAAGTCTTATTTGTTAGCAGTTTGCTGACTATTGAACAGGCATGTAGATTCACTTTACCTAAAGCATGTACTGGCTTTTACCATTTAGAGGTGGCAGAAATGTTTGGGAGAAGAAGCAGAGATATGGTTCTAAGGTTGAGGTCTGTTGCAATTTCATGATACACAGAGGACAAGCAGGCAGCAGCAGGTCAGACAGAGAAAGCTGTCTTTATTTTCTGACTCCAACAAGTTATATACACTTTGTACAAAAGCCAGTGAGATTGGCTAGAG
This sequence comes from Zosterops borbonicus, assembly GCA_007252995.1. NCBI lineage: Eukaryota > Metazoa > Chordata > Aves > Passeriformes > Zosteropidae > Zosterops > Zosterops borbonicus. The sequence continues at coordinate 66,789 of SWJQ01000929.1, forward strand.
AGGTTTCCACCTCGTGGACTTCGTTGGTCAACATCGCCATCAATCATGTTTCTCCTCCCAGAAGATAACTATGTAAACACACAGGTAAATTCTAAAAATATACATTGTTTTCATGAAGCTGCGTGAGAACCTTGCTGTAAAGGTTCAAAGACTCAAAAACAAGAAAATTCAGGGCAACAGAGGTCTAAGGGATAAAAATCACTAGTCTAGAAAAAAATCACTAGTAGAAAGATTCTCTCTCAGTAATTTGTTTTCTTTTCAGTAATACTGCACCTGTACTTTTGTTTCTCAATTAAGACTGCAAATTATGAACCTGGGAATAATTAGAGATATTTCTTGGCCTGGCAGCCCATGTTTTATAGCTTGCTAATAACTGTTAAAAGAATTATGGAATAGAGTGCTTAATGAAATAGAATTAGAAGAAAGGAATGCTATTGAAAGTTCATAATTAGATCTCGTGTATCAGAACAAAATTCTGAAAATTTGCATACATTTTGTTTTTAGATCCATCTTTTATCCTTCGTATATGGGTGCATGACTCTTTTTCTGAGCTATTATAAAACTATTGTAGTTAAAGATATGAAAGTAAAGACTATCTTAAAAGCATGTCTCAGGAAAACAGATTTCAGCCTGGATAATTACATTTCCTATTCCTGAATTTTGTCACAGTTTCATTTGGAAAAGTTATCACTCATTTTTGTTGCTTTCCAGTTTCTCTTCCCAATGCAAACTATAGAACTCTATACACTTCATTTGGTTTTCAGTGGTAAACTAATTGGAACTTGTACGCTGGGCAATGGACACTGACTTAGGATGATTCAGTAATTTAGTTTTACAAGAAATGATAAATGAGTAAAAGAAGTAGAGAATTGGAAGTTTCAGGGAGGGACACTAGGATTGTCGAAAAAAAAGCGTTTTACTTTTCATAATTGCTAGTAACTTTTCAGTGAGAAGGAGTGTAAATAAAGGGAAGGGGGTATGGTAAAGGGTTGTGATGACTCACATGGGCAAGGTGACCAAAAAGTTATTGTTCATGGAGTCCTGCAGTATACATAGAGACTCCAAAACAAGTGTCTTGTCAGGTTTAAAGTAAGTCTAAGGAGATGGTTTATTTCACAGTATGCATTCCTTACTCTCCTTGGTGGATTCTAAAATTTTAATGGATTCTGAGGGAGATTGGAGCACAGTGGCACAGAACTATATTAGAGGAGCATAGGAGTTTGTCCCTGGCTTTCAAAGTCTTGGAGCAGCAACTATTTGCTACTAGATTAGTCAGAGGAAGCCAATTTTTCATGCTGTATGTAAAAATGCCTTTCTCTTCATGGTTGGGATATTTGATGGAAGCAAGATCTTTGGGTAGAAAGGCTTTGCACATGATGTTTTTTGGCTGCTCTGGCATTTATTGTAGATTTCATATTGCTTGATAATAGCTTTTTAAAACTATTCAAGTTTAAGTGTGCTGTAGTAAGTATGCATTGAGTTTTTCTTTATTTTCAGAGTGAGAGAAAAGGATGGGCAGTTGAAGCAACACTTGTTCACTCATTTCTAAAAATGAAGTGGTGTTGAGGCATAGCATTATTTGTTGTAGACCAAAAAAACCCCTTCTTTCCTTGAAATACCTTGATTTCTGTAAATATTGGAGCAACCTGTACAAATTCAGGAAGTAGGTAACTTTTGGAGATACATGTTTTGCTACATGAAAAAAAAAGTATTATGTCAGAAAACTGCCCTGAAGGTCCACAGCCCTCTTATTGCTGATGATAGCCTAATACAGTAGTAGAAATGGGACATTAAGCATTGGAGAAATGGAAATTTCCAAGGCCACTGTTTTTCAGGAACTGATAGGATACACTGTAGGAACAGTGTCTTGATGTCCGAGTGCTTGTCAGAATTGGACACATCTGCGCAGAAGTAAATTGTCCACTGCTGCTCTTGATTTTATGTTAGTGTAAGTGAACCGTGGAGTGAATGGAAAACTTCCTTGATGAATCATGCTTATGATCATCAGTACTATGTTTTGAATAGCAAATAGCAAATAAAGCATAGAATCAGACACTGAACAGAGATGATTAAATGTCAAATAGTGTTTATTCAATTACGTTTACTGAATGAAACTGGATATCTGTAGGAAAACTGGGTACTCATCCAGAGATTATTATTGTAGCAGCAATATAAGATAGATGAGTTAGGAAATGTTGAGGAGTGTTGTCTGTGAAACTAAGTTTTTAGCATTTGAGTTTAATGTAGTCTGGGATATTTTTCTGTGAGTAGATTGTTTCCATGATATTTTTGGTCCAGCTAATAGCTGAGAATGGAATGTGGAAGATAATGCTACAATGATGAACAATAAAAATAATTTTAAAATTAGTAATAATTTTTTAATAATAAAAATTAAAAAAAAACCCAAAACCCCCTGAAAATTACTATTTCTTATTGTTTCCATGCTGTGATGATCTACTTTGCAACTGGTGCCTTCTAAAATACAGCCTGTTTCACATAAGGTGTCTTAGAAAGATGAAAGTATAAAGTAAGTTGCACAGCTGCAAGTGACTTAAAAGAAAACATTAATAAAACACAGTGTAAATGAGAGCTTTGTACTTAATACCATTTGTAGTGAAAATACTTTTGCATGAGTGCAACATTTGAAGGAAAAAGAAAGTAGTTTATTCAGGAAGGTAAGCTCTGATGACCAGATGCCTAGTGAATTAATTGAATGTTACTAAATAATTAAAATAATAAAATAATACATTAAATGTGACAGGTTGTCTAAGTCAAGGCAGCAGTTGATATATAAAATTAAAGGAAGGTTAGAATATTTTCCATTATCTTGTCTGCACATCACAATTACAACACATGCCTTTTTGTGCATGAACGCTTTCATTTTTGCTTTCCATTGAAATCTTGATTGACTGTGGTGCCTACAAATGCTTTGTCTGAAAGACGTTAGACTTGCATCTAATAAAGACAGCAGTTTGATTTTGCCCTTCAGCTGCTTTCTCATTTATGTAGATTTTTTTTCAATTTTATGTAGACATAAATGTAATAAAAATCTCAAGTGAGCTGTTAACTGCAATTTTTATACGTGTTGTTATGTTAATCTGTAACACCATGGTATTCTTAAAGGATTTTTTTGTTTTACAAAATGGGTTAGAAAATAAAGAGAATAGAGGCAGAGTGGCAAATGAGAAATGGCAGATTGAAGGATTTTGAAGATCTTTTAATTGTTTGAGTGGAGAAACTGTTTTAGAAAGGAGATGATCTGTGATGTTCGATTATGTTAAAGAAGAAACTAAAGTTTAATATATTGTAAGTATGTGTGGTTGTTGTACAAAGCTTTGTATGGTGGATAGTATTAATTAATTCATTTTATGCAGAAGTCATTACCTGTTATGTATGAAAGCAAATTAAAATAGTTGTTGAAATGAGACTTGAAGTAGATCTTGCATAACTCCTAAGGATCTTGAAAACTTTAGCAGTTGAAGAATTGAACTTTCTTCAGAAAAAGAGTAAGTCAAATTAGAAGATTCCTACTTGTGGGATAGTAAACTTAAGGCTTGAACACGGTCATCTGGGCATACCTACACTTGTATTTTATACCACTTAAAAGCCTCTTGGCGCCTTTTGTACTCTGCTTTGTATAGCATACAAATTGCCATTGTTACTTTGTGATGGTTATTATGCAAACTTAGCCTCCTAATTTCTTTCATGTTCAACACAGAAAGTTAAATCAAATTAGTTCAGATCATGGCAAAATAATTTAAATAAATTATATAAAGTTTGTATTTATACTTACCGAAGTAAAATCTAAAAAGAGAATTACTAGAAAACTTAGTGCTTCTGTAATCTCTGCCATTGTTTCAACAATGCTTATCTGGAAATTGTGATTAGTATTTTGGGTAAGTTCTTTAAGTGAAGGTCTGCATAAATAAAAAATAATCATAACCTTGAGATTAATTATGTTAATTCTATTTATTTTTACTTTCATTAACATTAAACTACATTAAAGATACTTGTAATTTAGTGTATTCTTCCTATATTGTGAGTTTTGTGTTTATATATATATTTTAATTTAAAATAATATTAATGAGAAATGCAGCACCTTTAAATTTCAGGTGAAATCTTGAGTTAGGAAGTGTTGAAAATTATAGGATGTCTGGCTTCATTCATTGCACTGGTCGGGATTTGATTTGAAAGTTCCCTAAGAATATGATTTTATGTGGATAAAGTCAATAAATAATGACATTATAAGTGACCAAATTATGATTTCTTTGATCATTCATGGTAAAATATAGGAAACCAACCTGTTCAGTCCAATGAAGTTGTAGAATTATACTTTTGGGAATAATATTGAAATTTCTGCATATATGATTTTAGATGGACAATGTAATTGAAAACATTATGGGCACATTTTTAGTAGCATAGAGGAGCATTCCAAATACCTTGAAAATGCTACTCAACCAGGAAATGGAACTAAATCCACTTCAGTTTGCCCAGATGATAAGGTATGATATTGATGTGGCCATCTGATATGAGCTGTGTGTGATGTGTTGGAAAGACACTCTCAGGGTGAAAAAAAAAAATGAGACTGCCGGGTAGCAGCACTCACTGTCTGTCCCACAATAAGTTAGAGATTTGAACTTTTCTTTAAAAATATGTTCTATATCCCTCCATGGCTAGGAGTCTGCTGAATGCCCACTACTTCTGCCTTTGCCCAAAGATGAGAGAAGGGTTTGACTTCCATCTAGCATATATGTGGATTATAAAACCTTATATTCTGTGGAAAAATCATGCTGAGGTGGAATAGCATTGACAAAAGATGTGTCTTCCCCAGTCCAGTGATATTGCTGTTACTAAAATATTTTAATTTTGTTCGTAGCATTGATAAGATTGGACATTTTGGGTGATGTTGTCTGTTAGGGTATGTATTTGGAGTCTTTTAAGGGCGTGTTTTTGGTTGTCTGAAGCCTATGCTTTCACATACTCTTTGCTGTTGCTGCTTTGGCTAAGTAAATAAGAGTTTTAAAAAGCTGAGAGGAACCTCGAGTTTTGTGGATAAATGTCCTCTCCCTGTAGTTGTTCCTACTCAAACATTTGGCCAGCAAGTATTAAATCGCATACTACCATGGTAGACTGTTCTAATTCTGTTCTAGCTGTTAAAAATGTCAGTGTTTATGTAAATCATGGATTGGAGAATTTTTAATTTAATTGCCTTTTTCTCATAGACATAAATCAATGAGAACTTTATTCAGTTTTACCCTGAACTCTGATTATTCCTCAGTGGCTTCTATGAAGTAATTGTTCTGAATTCTTACTTTGTTTCTTTGTAATCATTTCCAAGGAGGTCTGCCATATCTCAAGGGACCATCCAAGAAACTGGGGTTGCATGTGAATTCCTACAAAATACCTGCTCTTGCAGAACTGATTTAGAGTTAATGAGTTAGTGTTTACGGTTTAAATTAAAATTTCATGTGTCCCTTAAAAGCATGAATGTGCTACAGAATTTGAATAGTAGTTAGATTCTAGATAGATTTCCTTATTTTTTTTCTTTTATATATGGGATTTCACTAAACATACAGGATTACATGGTAATCGTTTTAATTGGTAATTTTAACATCGGCTTGGTATTTCAGAATGATTCTTAATGTTGTGGGCATATCTTGAATTGGCTTGCATTTAATGATTTTGCAAGAGTCTTGTAATATTTCTAATGCCAAATCCTACATTTGGGTTTTTTTTTGCATTTGTTAGCCAGTTCTCCCACAGGGATTTTATTTTCTGGAAGGAAAGCTTGTGTGACTTACATTTAGCCTGACAAACAAAAGGTGTTTTGATAAAGAGTCTTGTAATGAGGAAATACTACCTTCCTTTCTTTCCTTGTTCATTGAAGGGGAGTTCCTTTGAGAAAATGAGGTGAATGAGGCTGAAAAATTTGTGTGCCCAAGTGTAGACTTTGACAAGTCCAAAGATATTTTATAACAGTACAGAATGTGTAGACTGCACTTTGATTTCACTGTGAGGGCTCTGTAACTACAACAAATGTTCTCCTATAAATTTCTAGTAGTGGATTTTGAGCAGGTTGTGTTCTGCTGCTCTGTGTTATTTGCAACTTTCTTGGAATTCAGCAACAAGCTTGCCTTCTGGTTGGACTTGTCACAGCTACATCTGATCTCTTGGAGCTAGAGTGGTACAACTTAAGGTTTGGATGTCTGCCCATCGTTTGCTTTTTATCATCTTGTGTTGAGCTAATTAAGCATATTGCAGTAACATAACTTGGTACAAATTTTTTTTCTCAAGGAAAATTCAGTTAAATTCTCTCTGCTTTTAGCAGTTAAGCTGTCAGCTACTTTCATACCAGCTCTTCCCCCAGTCTCAGGTATCATTTTCAACTACATTTTTCACAGCAAGTTTCTGTACATTTCTGTTATTATACTGCTCAGGACTGGGATTTCTTGGTGCTCAGAAACTGTAGATTTTAAGTTTTGATTGATGTCATTTATGTTTTACGCATTAATTGTGAAAAAATAGTTGATTTTTTTTTTTTTTTTTTTTTTTTTTTTTTTTTTTTTTTTTTTTTTTTTTTTTTTTTTTTTTTTTTTTTTTTTTTT